>CAXIEQ010000102.1:0-14013 GCA_964023945.1 Ectemnius cavifrons
GATTTTGGGAGCCAAAATACTCGAAGATAGGATTTTGCATATGACTGCGATTTCCAGACGAAGGGAGGCTCGGATTTGAATTCTGCTTGCGGCATTCGACTCCTCTCGTCATTTTGCGTCGGAAATGCTTGTGTTCTACTCCAGATTATGATTTTGGGATCCAAAATAATCGAAGATAGGTTTTTAGATATGACTGCGATTTCCAGACGAACGGAGGCTCGGATTTGAATTCTGCTTGCGGCATTCGATTCCTCTCGTCATTTTGCGTCGGAAATGCATGTGTTCTACTCCAGATTATAATTTTGGGATCCAAAATACTCGAACATAGGTTTTTGCATATGACTGCGATTTCCAGACGAAGGGAGGCTCGGATTTGAATTCTGCTTGCGGCATTCGATTCCTCTCGTCATTTTGCGTAGGAAATATGTGTGTTCTCTTCCAGATTATGATTTTGGGAGCCAAAATACTCGAAGATAGGTTTTTGCATATGACTGCGATTTCCAGACGAAGGGACGCTCGGATTTGAATTCTGCTTGCGGCATTCGATTCCTCTCGTCATTTTGCGTCGGAAATGCTTGTGTTCTACTCCAGATTATAATTTCGGGAGCCAAAATAGTCTAAGATAGGTTTTTGCATATGACTGCGATTTCCAGACGAACGGAGGCTCGGATTTGAATTCTGGTTGCGGCATTCGATTCCTCTCGTCATTTTGCGTAGGAAATATGTGTGTTCTATTCCAGATTATGATTTTGGGAGCCAAAATACTCGAAGATAGGATTTTGCATATGACTGCGATTTCCAGACGAAGGGAGGCTCGGATTTGAATTCTGCTTGCGGCATTCGACTCCTCTCGTCATTTTGCGTCGGAAATGCTTGTGTTCTACTCCAGATTATGATTTTGGGATCCAAAATAATCGAAGATAGGTTTTTAGATATGACTGCGATTTCCAGACGAACGGAGGCTCGGATTTGAATTCTGCTTGCGGCATTCGATTCCTCTCGTCATTTTGCGTCGGAAATGCATGTGTTCTACTCCAGATTATAATTTTGGGATCCAAAATACTCGAACATAGGTTTTTGCATATGACTGCGATTTCCAGACGAAGGGAGGCTCGGATTTGAATTCTGCTTGCGGCATTCGATTCCTCTCGTCATTTTACGTCGAAAATGCTTGTGTTCTATTCCAGATTACGATCCTGAGGTCCAGAATACTCGAGGACAGGTTTTCTGATATGACTGCGATTTCCAGACGAACGGAGGCTCGGATTTGAATTCTGCTTGCGGCATTCGATTCCTCTCATCATTTTACGCCGGAAATGCATGTGTTCTATTCCAGATTACGATCCTGAGGTCCAGAATACTCGAGGACAGGTTTTCTGATATGACTGCGATTTCCAGAAGAACGGAGGCTCGGATTTGAATTCTGCTTGCGGCATTCGATTCCTCTCGTCATTTTACGTCGAAAATGCTTGTGTTCTATTCCAGATTACGATCCTGAGGTCCAGAATACTCGAGGACAGGTTTTCTGATATGACTGCGATTTCCAGACGAACGGAGGCTCGGATTTGAATTCTGCTTGCGGCATTCGATTCCTCTCATCATTTTACGCCGGAAATGCATGTGTTCTATTGCAGATTATGATTTTGGGATCCAAAATAATCGAAGTTAGGTTTTTAGATATGACTGCGATTTCCAGACGAAGGGAGGCTCGGATTTGAATTCTGCTTGCGGCATTCGATTCCTCTCGTCATTTTACGTCAAAAATGCTTGTGTTCTATTCCAGATTACGATCCTGAGGTCCAGAATACTCGAGGACAGGTTTTCTGATATGACTGCGATTTCCAGAAGAACGGAGGCTCGGATTTGAATTCTGCTTGCGGCATTCGATTCCTCTCGTCATTTTACGTCGAAAATGCTTGTGTTCTATTCCAGATTACGATCCTGAGGTCGAGAATAATCGAGGACAGGTTTTCTGATATGACTGCGATTTCCAGACGAACGGAGGCTCGGATTTGAATTCTGCTTGCGGCATTCGATTCCTTTCGTCATTTTGCGTAGGAAATATGTGTGTTCTATTCCAGATTATGATTTTGGGAGCCAAAATACTCGAAGATAGGTTTTTGCATATGACTGCGATTTCCAGATGAAGGGAGGCTCGGATTTGAATTCTGCTTGCGGCATTCGATTCCTCTCGTCATTTTGCGTCGGAAATGCTTGTGTTCTACTCCAGATTATAATTTTGGGAGCCAAAATAGTCTAAGATAGGTTTTTGCATATGACTGCGATTTCCAGACGAAGGGAGGCTCGGATTTGAATTCTGCTTGCGGCATTCGATTCCTCTCGTCATTTTACGTCAAAAATGCTTGTGTTCTATTCCAGATTACGATCCTGAGGTCCAGAATACTCGAGGACAGGTTTTCTGATATGACTGCGATTTCCAGAAGAACGAAGGCTCGGATTTGAATTCTGCTTGCGGCATTCGATTCCTCTCGTCATTTTACGTCAAAAATGCTTGTGTTCTATTCCAGATTACGATCCTGAGGTCCAGAATACTCGAGGACAGGTTTTCTGATATGACTGCGATTTCCAGAAGAACGGAGGCTCGGATTTGAATTCTGCTTGCGGCATTCGATTCCTCTCGTCATTTTGCGTCGGAAATGCTTGTGTTCTACTCCAGATTATGATTTTGGGATCCAAAATAATCGAAGATAGGTTTTTAGATATGACTGCGATTTCCAGACGAACGGAGGCTCGGATTTGAATTCTGCTTGCAGCATTCGATTCCTCTCGCCATTTTGCGTAGGAAATATGTGTGTTCTATTCCAGATTATGATTTTGGGAGCCAAAATACTCGAAGATAGGTTTTTGCATATGACTGCGATTTCCAGACGAAGGGAGGCTCGGATTTGAATTCTGCTTGCGGCATTCGATTCCTCTCGTCATTTTACGTCGAAAATGCTTGTGTTCTATTCCAGATTACGATCCTGAGGTCCAGAATACTCGAGGACAGGTTTTCTGATATGACTGCGATTTGCAGACGAACGGAGGCTCGGATTTGAATTCGGTTTGCGGCATTCGATTCCTCTCGTCATTTTGCGTAGGAAATATGTGTGTTCTATTCCAGATTATGATTTTGGGAGCCAAAATACTCGAAGATAGGTTTTTGCATATGACTGCGATTTCCAGACGAAGGGCGGCTCGGATTTGAATTCTGCTTGCGGCACTCGATTCCTCTCGTCATTTTACGTCGAAAATGCTTGTGTTCTATTCCAGATTACGATCCTGAGGTCCAGAATACTCGAGGACAGGTTTTCTGATATGACTGCGATTTCCAGACGAACGGAGGCTCGGATTTGAATTCTGTTTGCGGCATTCGATTCCTCTCGTCATTTTGCGTAGGAAATGCATGTGTTCTACTCCAGATTATAATTTTGGGAGCCAAAATAGTCTAAGATAGGTTTTTGGATATGACTGCGATTTCCAGACGAACGGAGGCTCGGATTTGAATTCTGCTTGCAGCATTCGATTCCTCTCGCCATTTTGCGTAGGAAATATGTGTGTTCTATTCCAGATTATGATTTTGGGAGCCAAAATACTCGAAGATAGGTTTTTGCATATGACTGCGATTTCCAGACGAAGGGAGGCTCGGATTTGAATTCTGCTTGCGGCATTCGATTCCTCTCGTCATTTTGCGTCGGAAATGCATGTGTTCTACTCCAGATTATAATTTTGGGATCCAAAATACTCGAACATAGGTTTTTGCATATGACTGCGATTTCCAGACGAAGGGAGGCTCGGATTTGAATTCTGCTTGCGGCATTCGATTCCTCTCGTCATTTTGCGTCGGAAATGCTTGTGTTCTACTCCAGATTATGATTTTGGGATCCAAAATAATCGAAGATAGGTTTTTAGATATGACTGCGATTTCCAGACGAACGGAGGCTCGGATTTGAATTCTGCTTGCGGCATTCGATTCCTCTCGTCATTTTGCGTCGGAAATGCATATGTTCTACTCCAGATTATAATTTTGGGAGCCAAAATAGTCTAAGATAGGTTTTTGCATATGACTGCGATTTCCAGACGAAGGGAGGCTCGGATTTGAATTCTGCTTGCGGCATCCGATTCCTCTCGTCATTTTACGTCGAAAATGCTTGTGTTCTATTCCAGATTACGATCCTGAGGTCCAGAATACTCGAGGACAGGTTTTCTGATATGACTGCGGTTTCCAGACGAACGGAGGCTCGGATTTGAATTCTGGTTGCGGCATTCGATTCCTCTCGTCATTTTGCGTCGGAAATGCTTGTGTTCTACTCCAGATTATGATTTTGGGATCCAAAATAATCGAAGATAGGTTTTTAGATATGACTGCGATTTCCAGACGAACGGAGGCTCGGATTTGAATTCTGCTTGCGGCATTCGATTCCTCTCGTCATTTTGCGTCGGAAATGCATGTGTTCTACTCCAGATTATAATTTTGGGATCCAAAATACTCGAACATAGGTTTTTGCATATGACTGCGATTTCCAGACGAAGGGAGGCTCGGATTTGAATTCTGCTTGCGGCATTCGATTCCTCTCGTCAGTTTACGTCGAAAATGCTTGTGTTCTATTCCAGATTACGATCCTGAGGTCCAGAATACTCGAGGACAGGTTTTCTGATATGACTGCGATTTCCAGAAGAACGGAGGCTCGGATTTGAATTCTGCTTGCGGCATTCGATTCCTCTCGTCATTTTACGTCAAAAATGCTTGTGTTCTATTCCAGATTACGATCCTGAGGTCCAGAATACTCGAGGACAGGTTTTCTGATATGACTGCGATTTCCAGAAGAACGGAGGCTCGGATTTGAATTCTGCTTGCGGCATTCGATTCCTCTCGTCATTTTACGTCGAAAATGCTTGTGTTCTATTCCAGATTACGATCCTGAGGTCCAGAATACTCGAGGACAGGTTTTCTGATATGACTGCGATTTCCAGACGAACGGAGGCTCGGATTTGAATTCTGCTTGCGGCATTCGATTCCTCTCATCATTTTACGCCGGAAATGCATGTGTTCTATTGCAGATTATGATTTTGGGATCCAAAATAATCGAAGATAGGTTTTTAGATATGACTGCGATTTCCAGACGAAGGGAGGCTCGGATTTGAATTCTGCTTGCGGCATTCGATTCCTCTCGTCATTTTACGTCAAAAATGCTTGTGTTCTATTCCAGATTACGATCCTGAGGTCCAGAATACTCGAGGACAGGTTTTCTGATATGACTGCGATTTCCAGAAGAACGGAGGCTCGGATTTGAATTCTGCTTGCGGCATTCGATTCCTCTCGTCATTTTACGTCGAAAATGCTTGTGTTCTATTCCAGATTACGATCCTGAGGTCCGGAATAATCGAGGACAGGTTTTCTGATATGACTGCGATTTCCAGACGAACGGAGGCTCGGATTTGAATTCTGCTTGCGGCATTCGATTCCTCTCGTCATTTTACGTCAAAAATGCTTGTGTTCTATTCCAGATTACGATCCTGAGGTCCAGAATACTCGAGGACAGGTTTTCTGATATGACTGCGATTTCCAGAAGAACGGAGGCTCGGATTTGAATTCTGCTTGCGGCATTCGATTCCTCTCGTCATTTTGCGTCGGAAATGCTTGTGTTCTACTCCAGATTATGATTTTGGGATCCAAAATAATCGAAGATAGGTTTTTAGATATGACTGCGATTTCCAGACGAACGGAGGCTCGGATTTGAATTCTGCTTGCGGCACTCGATTCCTCTCGTCATTTTACGTCGAAAATGCTTGTGTTCTATTCCAGATTACGATCCTGAGGTCCAGAATACTCGAGGACAGGTTTTCTGATATGACTGCGATTTCCAGACGAACGGAGGCTCGGATTTGAATTCTGTTTGCGGCATTCGATTCCTCTCGTCATTTTGCGTAGGAAATGCATGTGTTCTACTCCAGATTATAATTTTGGGAGCCAAAATAGTCTAAGATAGGTTTTTGGATATGACTGCGATTTCCAGACGAAGGGAGGCTCGGATTTGAATTCTGCTTGCGGCATTCGATTCCTCTCGTCATTTTGCGTCGGAAATGCATGTGTTCTACTCCAGATTATAATTTTGGGAGCCAAAATAGTCTAAGATAGGTTTTTGGATATGACTGCGATTTCCAGACGAACGGAGGCTCGGATTTGAATTCTGCTTGCGGCATTCGATTCCTCTCGCCATTTTGCGTAGGAAATATGTGTGTTCTATTCCAGATTATGATTTTGGGAGCCAAAATACTCGAAGATAGGTTTTTGCATATGACTGCGATTTCCAGACGAAGGGAGGCTCAGATTTGAATTCTGCTTGCGGCATTCGATTCCTCTCGTCATTTTGCGTCGGAAATGCTTGTGTTCTACTCCAGATAATGATTTTGGGATCCAAAATAATCGAAGATAGGTTTTTAGATATGACTGCGATATCCAGACGAACGGAGGCTCGGATTTGAATTCTGCTTGCGGCATTCGATTCCTCTCGTCATTTTGCGTCGGAAATGCTTGTGTTCTACTCCAGATTATGATTTTGGGATCCAAAATAATCGAAGATAGGTTTTTGCATATGACTGCGATTTCCAGACGAACGGAGGCTCGGATTTGAATTCTGCTTGCGGCATTCGATTCCTCTCGTCATTTTGCGTCGGAAATGCATGTGTTCTACTCCAGATTATAATTTTGGGAGCCAAAATAGTCTAAGATAGGTTTTTGCATATGACTGCGATTTCCAGACGAAGGGAGGCTCGGATTTGAATTCTGCTTGCGGCATTCGATTCCTCTCGTCATTTTACGTCGAAAATGCTTGTGTTCTATTCCAGATTACGATCCTGAGGTCCAGAATACTCGAGGACAGGTTTTCTGATATGACTGCGATTTGCAGACGAACGGAGGCTCGGATTTGAATTCTGTTTGCGGCATTCGATTCCTCTCGTCATTTTGCGTAGGAAATATGTGTGTTCTATTCCAGATTATGATTTTGGGAGCCAAAATACTCGAAGATAGGTTTTTGCATATGACTGCGATTTCCAGACGAAGGGAGGCTCGGATTTGAATTCTGCTTGCGGCATTCGATTCCTCTCGTCATTTTACGTCGAAAATGCTTGTGTTCTATTCCAGATTACGATCCTGAGGTCCAGAATACTCGAGGACAGGTTTTCTGATATGACTGCGATTTCCAGACGAACGGAGGCTCGGATTTGAATTCTGTTTGCGGCATTCGATTCCTCTCGTCATTTTGCGTCGGAAATGCATGTGTTCTACTCCAGATTATGATTTTGGGATCCAAAATAATCGAAGATAGGTTTTTAGATATGACTGCGATTTCCAGACGAACGGAGGCTCGGATTTGAATTCTGCTTGCGGCATTCGATTCCTCTCGTCATTTTGCGTCGGAAATGCATGTGTTCTACTCCAGATTATAACTTTGGGATCCAAAATACTCGAAGATAGGTTTTTGCATATGACTGCGATTTCCAGACGAAGGGAGGCTCGGATTTGAATTCTGCTTGCGGCATTCGATTCCTCTCGTCATTTGCGTCGGAAATGCATGTGTTCTACTCCAGATTATAATTTTGGGAGCCAAAATAGTCTAACATAGGTTTTTGGATATGACTGCGATTTCCAGACGAACGGAGGCTCGGATTTGAATTCTGCTTGCGGCATTCGATTCCTCTCGCCATTTTGCGTAGGAAATATGTGTGTTCTATTCCAGATTATAATTTTGGGAGCCAAAATAGTCTAAGATAGTTTTTTGGATATAACTGCGATTTCCAGACGAAGGGAGGCTCGGATTTGAATTCTGCTTGCGGCATTCGATTCCTCTCGTCATTTTGCGTCGGAAATGCATGTGTTCTACTCCAGATTATAATTTTGGGAGCCAAAATAGTCTAAGATAGGTTTTTGGATATGACTGCGATTTCCAGACGAAGGGAGGCTCGGATTTGAATTCTGCTTGCGGCATTCGATTCCTCTCGTCATTTTGCGTCGGAAATGCTTGTGTTCTACTCCAGATTATGATTTTGGGATCCAAAATAATCGAAGATATGTTTTTTAGATATGACTGCGATTTCCAGACGAACTGAGGCTCGGATTTGAATTCTGCTTGCGGCATTCGATTCCTCTCGTCATTTTGCGTCGGAAATGCATGTGTTCTACTCCAGATTATAATTTTGGGATCCAAAATACTCGAAGATAGGTTTTTGCATATGACTGCGATTTCCAGACGAAGGGAAGCTCGGATTTGAATTCTGCTTGCGGCATTCGATTCCTCTCGTCATTTTGCGTCGGAAATGCATGTGTTCTACTCCAGATTATAATTCTGGGAGCCAAAATAGTCTAAGATAGGTTTTTGCATATGACTGCGATTTCCAGACGAACGGAGGCTCGGATTTGAATTCTGCTTGCGGCATTCGATTCCTCTCGTCATTTTGCGTCGGAAATGCATGTGTTCTACTCCAGATTATAATTTTGGGAGCCAAAATAGTCTAAGATAGGTTTTTGGATATGACTGCGATTTCCAGACGAAGGGGAGGCTCGGATTTGAATTCTGCTTGCGGCATTCGATTCCTCTCGTCATTTTGCGTCGGAAATGCTTGTGTTCTACTCCAGATTATGATTTTGGGATCCAAAATAATCGAAGATATGGTTTTTAGATATGACTGCGATTTCCAGACGAACTGAGGCTCGGATTTGAATTCTGCTTGCGGCATTCGATTCCTCTCGTCATTTTGCGTCGGAAATGCATGTGTTCTACTCCAGATTATAATTTTGGGATCCAAAATACTCGAAGATAGGTTTTTGCATATGACTGCGATTTCCAGACGAAGGGAAGCTCGGATTTGAATTCTGCTTGCGGCATTCGATTCCTCTCGTCATTTTGCGTCGGAAATGCATGTGTTCTACTCCAGATTATAATTTTGGGAGCCAAAACAGTCTAAGATAGGTTTTTGGATATAACTGCGATTTCCAGACGAAGGGAGGCTCGGATTTGAATTCTGCTTGCGGCATTCGATTCCTCTCGTCATTTTGCGTAGGAAATATGTGTGTTCTATTCCAGATTACGATCCTGAGGTCCAGAATACTCGAGGACAGGTTTTCTGATATGACTGCGATTTCCAGACGGACGGAGGCTCGGATTTGAATTCTGTTTGCGGCATTCGATTCCTCTCGTCATTTTGCGTAGGAAATATGTGTGTTCTATTCCAGATTACGATCCTGAGGTCCAGAATACTCGAGGACAGGTTTTCTGATATGACTGCGATTTCCAGACGAACGGAGGCTCGGATTTGAATTCTGTTTGCGGCATTCGATTCCTCTCGTCATTTTGCGTAGGAAATATGTGTGTTCTATTCCAGATTATGATTTTGGGAGCCAAAATACTCGAAGATAGGTTTTTGCATATGACTGCGATTTCCAGGCGAAGGGAGGCTCGGATTTGAATTCTGCTTGCGGCATTCGATTCCTCTCGTCATTTTACGTCGAAAATGCTTGTGTTCTATTCCAGATTACGATCCTGAGGTCCAGAATACTCGAGGACAGGTTTTCTGATATGACTGCGATTTCCAGAAGAACGGAGGCTCGGATTTGAATTCTGCTTGCGGCATTCGATTCCTCTCGTCATTTTGCGTCGGAAATGCATGTGTTCTACTCCAGATTATAATTTTGGGAGCCAAAATAGTCTAAGATAGGTTTTTGGATATGACTGCGATTTCCAGACGAACGGAGGCCCGGATTTGAATTCTGCTTGCGGCATTCGATCCCTCTCGCCATTTTACGTCGAAAATGCTTGTGTTCTATTCCAGATTACGATCCTGAGGTCCAGAATACTCGAGGACAGGTTTTCTGATATGACTGCGATTTCCAGACGAAGGGAGGATCGGATTTGAATTCTGCTTGCGGCATTCGATTCCTCTCGTCATTTTACGTCGAAAATGCTTGTGTTCTATTCCAGATTACGATCCTGAGGTCCAGAATACTCGAGGACAGGTTTTCTGATATGACTGCGATTTCCAGACGAACGGAGGCTCGGACTTGAATTCTGTTTGCGGCATTCGATTCCTCTCGTCATTTTGCGTAGGAAATATGTGTGTTCTATTCCAGATTATGATTTTGGGAGCCAAAATACTCGAAGATAGGTTTTTGCATATGACTGCGATTTCCAGGCGAAGGGAGGCTCGGATTTGAATTCTGCTTGCGGCATTCGATTCCTCTCATCATTTTACGCCGGAAATGCATGTGTTCTATTGCAGATTATGATTTTGGGAGCCAAAATACTCGAAGATAGGTTTTTGCATATGACTGCGATTTCCAGAAGAACGGAGGCTCGGATTTGAATTCTGCTTGCGGCATTCGATTCCTCTCGTCATTTTGCGTAGGAAATATGTGTGTTCTATTCCAGATTATGATTTTGGGAGCCAAAATACTCGAAGATAGGTTTTTGCATATGACTGCGATTTCCAGACGAAGGGAGGCTCGGATTTGAATTCTGCTTGCGGCATTCGATTCCTCTCGTCATTTTGCGTCGGAAATGCTTGTGTTCTACTCCAGATTATAATTTCGGGAGCCAAAAGAGTCTAAGATAGGTTTTTGCATATGACTGCGATTTCCAGACGAACGGAGGCTCGGATTTGAATTCTGGTTGCGGCATTCGATTCCTCTCGTCATTTTGCGTAGGAAATATGTGTGTTCTATTCCAGATTACGATCCTTAGGTCCAGAATACTCGAGGACAGGTTTTCTGATATGACTGCGATTTCCAGACGAACGGAGGCTCGGATTTGAATTCTGTTTGCGGCATTCGATTCCTCTCGTCATTTTGCGTAGGAAATATGTGTGTTCTATTCCAGATTATGATTTTGGGAGCCAAAATACTCGAAGATAGGTTTTTGCATATGACTGCGATTTCCAGGCGAAGAGAGGCTCGGATTTGAATTCTGCTTGCGGCATTCGATTCCTCTCGTCATTTTACGTCGAAAATGCTTGTGTTCTATTCCAGATTACGATCCTGAGGTCCAGAATACTCGAGGACAGGTTTTCTGATATGACTGCGATTTCCAGACGAACGGAGGCTCGGATTTGAATTCTGTTTGCGGCATTCGATTCCTCTCGTCATTTTGCGTCGGAAGTGCATGTGTTCTACTCCAGATTATAATTTTGGGAGCCAAAATAGTCTAAGATAGGTTTTTGGATATGACTGCGATTTCCAGACGAACGGAGGCTCGGATTTGAATTCTGCTTGCGGCATTCGATTCCTCTCGCCATTTTGCGTAGGAAATATGTGTGTTCTATTCCAGATTATAATTTTGGGAGCCAAAATAGTCTAAGATAGGTTTTTGGATATAACTGCGATTTCCAGACGAAGGGAGGCTCGGATTTGAATTCTGCTTGCGGCATTCGATTCCTCTCGTCATTTTGCGTAGGAAATATGTGTGTTCTATTCCAGATTACGATCCTGAGGTCCAGAATACTCGAGGACAGGTTTTCTGATATGACTGCGATTTCCAGACGAACGGAGGCTCGGATTTGAATTCTGTTTGCGGCATTCGATTCCTCTCGTCATTTTGCGTAGGAAATATGTGTGTTCTATTCCAGATTATGATTTTGGGAGCCAAAATACTCGAAGATAGGTTTTTGCATATGACTGCGATTTCCAGGCGAAGGGAGGCTCGGATTTGAATTCTGCTTGCAGCATTCGATTCCTCTCGTCATTTTACGTCGAAAATGCTTGTGTTCTATTCCAGATTACGATCCTGAGGTCCAGAATACTCGAGGACAGGTTTTCTGATATGACTGCGATTTCCAGAAGAACGGAGGCTCGGATTTGAATTCTGCTTGCGGCATTCGATTCCTCTCGTCATTTTGCGTCGGAAATGCTTGTGTTCTATTCCAGATTACGATCCTGAGGTCCAGAATACTCGAGGACAGGTTTTCTGATATGACTGCGATTTCCAGACGAAGGGAGGATCGGATTTGAATTCTGCTTGCGGCATTCGATTCCTCTCGTCATTTTACGTCGAAAATGCTTGTGTTCTATTCCAGATTACGATCCTGAGGTCCAGAATACTCGAGGACAGGTTTTCTGATATGACTGCGATTTCCAGACGAACGGAGGCTCGGACTTGAATTCTGTTTGCGGCATTCGATTCCTCTCGTCATTTTGCGTAGGAAATATGTGTGTTCTATTCCAGATTATGATTTTGGGAGCCAAAATACTCGAAGATAGGTTTTTGCATATGACTGCGATTTCCAGGCGAAGGGAGGCTCGGATTTGAATTCTGCTTGCGGCATTCGATTCCTCTCATCATTTTACGCCGGAAATGCATGTGTTCTATTGCAGATTATGATTTTGGGAGCCAAAATACTCGAAGATAGGTTTTTGCATATGACTGCGATTTCCAGAAGAACGGAGGCTCGGATTTGAATTCTGCTTGCGGCATTCGATTCCTCTCGTCATTTTGCGTAGGAAATATGTGTGTTCTATTCCAGATTATGATTTTGGGAGCCAAAATACTCGAAGATAGGTTTTTGCATATGACTGCGATTTCCAGACGAAGGGAGGCTCGGATTTGAATTCTGCTTGCGGCATTCGATTCCTCTCATCATTTTACGCCGGAAATGCATGTGTTCTATTGCAGATTATGATTTTGGGAGCCAAAATAGTCTAAGATAGGTTTTTGCATATGACTGCGATTTCCAGACGAACGGAGGCTCGGATTTGAATTCTGGTTGCGGCATTCGATTCCTCTCGTCATTTTGCGTAGGAAATATGTGTGTTCTATTCCAGATTACGATCCTGAGGTCCAGAATACTCGAGGACAGGTTTTCTGATATGACTGCGATTTCCAGACGAACGGAGGCTCGGATTTGAATTCTGTTTGCGGCATTCGATTCCTCTCGTCATTTTGCGTAGGAAATATGTGTGTTCTATTCCAGATTATGATTTTGGGAGCCAAAATACTCGAAGATAGGTTTTTGCATATGACTGCGATTTCCAGGCGAAGAGAGGCTCGGATTTGAATTCTGCTTGCGGCATTCGATTCCTCTCGTCATTTTACGTCGAAAATGCTTGTGTTCTATTCCAGATTACGATCCTGAGGTCCAGAATACTCGAGGACAGGTTTTCTGATATGACTGCGATTTCCAGAAGAACGGAGGCTCGGATTTGAATTCTGCTTGCGGCATTCGATTCCTCTCGTCATTTTGCGTCGGAAATGCACGTGTTCTACTCCAGATTATAATTTTGGGAGCCAAAATACTCGAAGATAGGTTTTTGCATATGACTGCGATTTCCAGACGAAGGGAGGCTCGGATTTGAATTCTGCTTGCGGCACTCGATTCCTCTCGTCATTTTACGTCGAAAATGCTTGTGTTCTATTCCAGATTACGATCCTGAGGTCCAGAATACTCGAGGACAGGTTTTCTGATATGACTGCGATTTCCAGACGAACGGAGGCTCGGATTTGAATTCTGTTTGCGGCATTCGATTCCTCTCGTCATTTTGCGTCGGAAATGCACGTGTTCTACTCCAGATTATAATTTTGGGAGCCAAAATACTCGAAGATAGGTTTTTGCATATGACTGCGATTTCCAGACGAAGGGAGGCTCGGATTTGAATTCTGCTTGCGGCATTCGATTCCTCTCGTCATTTTACGTCGAAAATGCTTGTGTTCTATTCCAGATTACGATCCTGAGGTCCAGAATACTCGAGGACAGGTTTTCTGATATGACTGCGATTTCCAGAAGAACGGAGGCTCGGATTTGAATTCTGCTTGCGGCATTCGATTCCTCTCGTCATTTTGCGTCGGAAATGCACGTGTTCTACTCCAGATTATAATTTTGGGAGCCAAAATACTCGAAGATAGGTTTTTGCATATGACTGCGATTTCCAGACGAAGGGAGGCTCGGATTTGAATTCTGCTTGCGGCATTCGATTCCTCTCGTCATTTTGCGTCGGAAATGCTTGTGTTCTACTCCAGATTATAATTT
>CAXIEQ010000103.1:0-17943 GCA_964023945.1 Ectemnius cavifrons
GCAAAATCACGAGAGGAATCGAATGCCGCAAGCAGAATTCCAATCCGAGCCTCCGTTCGTCTGGAAATCGCAGTCATATCAGAAAACCTGTCCTCGAGTATTCCGGCCCTCAGGATCGTAATCTGGAGTAGAACACACGTATCTCCGATGCAAAATCACGAGAGGAATCGACTGCCGAAAGTAGAATTCAAATCCGAACCTCCGTTCGTCTGGAAATCGCAGTCATGTCCAAAATCATATCTTCGAGTATTCTGGCCCTCAGGATCTTAATCTGGAGTAGAACACATGCATTTCCGACGCAAAATAGCGAGAGGAATCGAATGCCGAAAGCAGAATTCAAATTCGAGCCTCCGTTCATCTGGAAATCGCAGTCATATCAGAAAACCTGTCCTCGAGTATTCTGGCCTTCAGGATCGTAATCTGGAGTAGAACACACGTATTTGCGACGCAAAATGACGAGAGGAATCGAATGCCGCAAATGGAATCCAAATCCGAGCCTCCGTTCGTCTGGAAATCGCAGTCATGTCCAAAAACTTATCTTCGAGTATTCTGGCCCTCAGGATCGTAATCTGGAGTAGAACACAAGCATTTCCGACGCAAAATGATGAGAGGAAACGAATGTCGCAAGCAGAATTCAAATCCGAGCCTCCGTTCATCTGGAAATCGCAGTCATATCAGAAAACCTGTCCTCGAGTATTCTGGCCCTCAGGATCGTAATCTGGAGTAGAACACACGTATTTCCGATGCAAAATCACGAGAGGAATCGAATGCCGCAAATAGAATCCAAATCCGAGCCTCCGTTCGTCTGGAAATCGCAGTCGTATCCAAAAACATATCTTCGAGTATTTTGGCTCCAAAAATCATAATCTGGAATAGAACACAAGCATTTCCGACGCAAAATGACAAGAGGAATCGAATGCCGCAAATAGAATTCAA
The DNA here is from genome assembly GCA_964023945.1 of Ectemnius cavifrons. Lineage (NCBI taxonomy): Eukaryota > Metazoa > Arthropoda > Insecta > Hymenoptera > Crabronidae > Ectemnius > Ectemnius cavifrons. Next base: position 937 of record CAXIEQ010000103.1, read on the forward strand.
ATCCGAGCCTCCGTTCGTCGGGAAATCGCAGTCATATCAGAAAACCTGTCCTCGAGTATTCTGGCCCTCAGGATCGTAATCTGGAGTAGAACACACGTATTTCCGATGCAAAATCACGAGGGGAATCGAATGCCGCAAATGGAATCCAAATACGAGCCTTCGTTCGTCTGGAAATCGCAGTCTTATCCAAAAACCTATGTTCGAGTATTTTGGCTCCCAAAATCATAATCTGGAATATAACGCAAACATTTCCGACGCAAAATGACGAGAGGAATCGAGTGCCGCAAATAGAATCCAAATCCGAGCCTCCGTTCGCCTGGAAATCACAGTCATATCAGAAAATCTGTCCTCGAGTATTCCGGCCCTCAGGATTGTAATCTGAAATAGAACACACGTATTTCCGATGCAAAATCACGAGAGGAATCGAATGCCGCAAGCAGAATTCAAATCCGAGCCTCCGTTCATCTGGAATTCGCAGTCATATCAGAAAACCTGTCCTCGAGTATTATGGCACTCAGGATCGTAATCTAGAGTAGAACACACTTATTTCCGACGCAAAATGACGAGAGTAATCGAATGCCGCAAGCAGAATCCAAATACGAGCCTTCGTTCGTCTGGAAATCGCAGTCATATCAGAAAATCTGTCGTCGAGTATTCCGGCCCTCAGGATCGTAATTTGGAGTAGAACACACGTATTTGCGACGCAAAATGACGAGAGGAATCGAATGCCGCAAATGGAATCCAAATCCGAGCCTCCGTTCGACTGGAAATCGCAGTCATGTCCAAAAACATATCTTCGAGTATTCTGGCCCCCAGGATCTTAATCTGGAGTAGAACACACTTATTTCCGATGCAAAATGACGAGAGGAATCGAATGCCGTAAGCAGAATTCAAATCCGAGCCTCCGTTCATCTGGAATTCGCAGTCATATCAGAAAACCTGTCCTCGAGTATTATGGCACTCAGGATCGTAATCTAGAGTAGAACACATGCATTTCCGACGCAAAATGGCGAGAGGAGTCGAATGCCGCAAGCAGAATCCAAATACGAGCCTTCGTTCGTCTGGAAATCGCAGTCATATCAGAAAACCTGTCGTCGAGTATTCCGGCCCTCAGGATCGTAATTTGGAGTAGAACACACGTATTTGCGACGCAAAATGACGAGAGGAATCGACTGCCGAAAGTAGAATTCAAATCCGAACCTCCGTTCGTCTGGAAATCGCAGTCATGTCCAAAATCATATCTTCGAGTATTCCGGCCCTCAGGATCTTAATCTGGAGTAGAACACGTGCATTTCCGACGCAAAATAGCGAGAGGAATCGAATGCCGAAAGCAGAATTCAAATTCGAGCCTCCGTTCATCTGGAAATCGCAGTCATATCAGAAAACCTGTCCTCGAGTATTCTGGCCTTCAGGATCGTAATCTGGAGTAGAACACACGTATTTGCGACGCAAAATGACGAGAGGAATCGAATGCCGCAAATGGAATCCAAATCCGAGCCTCCGTTCGTCTGGAAATCGCAGTCATGTCCAAAAACTTATCTTCGAGTATTCTGGCACTCAGGATCATAATCTAGAGTAGAACACACTTATTTCCGATGCAAAATGACGAGAAGAATCGAATGCCGCAAGCAGAATTCAAATCCGAGCCTCCGTTCATCTGGAATTCGCAGTCATATCAGAAAACCTGTCCTCGAATATTATGGCACTCAGGATCGTAATCTAGAGTAGAACACATGCATTTCCGACGCAAAATGGCGAGAGGAGTCGAATGCCGCAAGCAGAATTCAAACCCGAGCCTCCGTTCGTCTGGAAATCGCAGTCATGTCCAAAAACATATCCTCGAGTATTCCGGCCCTCAGAATCTTAATCTGGAGTAGAACACAAGCACTTCCGACGCAAAATGACGAGAGTAATCGAATGCCGCAAGCAGAATCCAAATACGAGCCTTCGTTCGTCTGGAAATCGCAGTCATATCAGAAAACCTGTCGTCGAGTATTCCGGCCCTCAGGATCGTAATTTGGAGTAGAACACACGTATTTGCGACGCAAAATGACGAGAAGAATCGAATGCCGCAAATGGAATCCAAATCCGAGCCTCCGTTCGTCTGGAAATCGCAGTCATGTCCAAAAACATATCTTCGAGTATTCTGGCCCCCAGGATCTTAATCTGGAGTAGAACACACTTATTTCCGATGCAAAATGACGAGAGGAATCGAATGCCGCAAGCAGAATTCAAATCCGAGCCTCCGTTCATCTGGAATTCGCAGTCATATCAGAAAACCTGTCCTCGAGTATTATGGCACTCAGGATCGTAATCTAGAGTAGAACACATGCATTTCCGACGCAAAATGGCGAGAGGAGTCGAATGCCGCAAGCAGAATTCAAACCCGAGCCTCCGTTCGTCTGGAAATCGCAGTCATGTCCAAAAACATATCCTCGAGTATTCCGGCCCTCAGAATCTTAATCTGGAGTAGAACACAAGCACTTCCGACGCAAAATGACGAGAGTAATCGAATGCCGCAAGCAGAATCCAAATACGAGCCTTCGTTCGTCTGGAAATCGCAGTCATATCAGAAAACCTGTCGTCGAGTATTCCGGCCCTCAGGATCGTAATTTGGAGTAGAACACACGTATTTGCGACGCAAAATGACGAGAGGAATCGAATGCCGCAAATGGAATCCAAATCCGAGCCTCCGTTCGTCTGGAAATCGCAGTCATGTCCAAAAACATATCTTCGAGTATTCTGGCCCCCAGGATCTTAATCTGGAGTAGAACACACTTATTTTCGATGCAAAATGACGAGAGGAATCGAATGCCGCAAGCAGAATTCAAATCCGAGCCTCCGTTCATCTGGAATTCGCAGTCATATCAGAAAACCTGTCCTCGAGTATTATGGCACTCAGGATCGTAATCTAGAGTAGAACACATGCATTTCCGACGCAAAATGGCGAGGGGAGTCGAATGCCGCAAGCAGAATTCAAACCCGAGCCTCCGTTCGTCTGGAAATCGCAGTCTTATCCAAAAACCTATGTTCGAGTATTTTGGCTCCCAAAATCATAATCTGGAATATAACACAAACATTTCCGACGCAAAATGACGAGAGGAATCAAGTGCCGCAAATAGAATCCAAATCCGAGCCTCCGTTCGTCTGGAAATCGCAGTCATGTCCAAAAACATATCTTCGAGTATTCTGGCCCCCAGGATCTTAATCTGAAGTAGAACACACGTATTTCCGATGCAAAATCACGAGAGGAATCGAATGCCGCAAGCAGAATTCCAATCCGAGCCTCCGTTCGTCTGGAAATCGCAGTCATATCAGAAAACCTGTCCTCGAGTATTCCGGCCCTCAGGATCGTAATCTGGAGTAGAACACACGTATCTCCGATGCAAAATCACGAGAGGAATCGACTGCCGAAAGTAGAATTCAAATCCGAACCTCCGTTCGTCTGGAAATCGCAGTCATGTCCAAAATCATATCTTCGAGTATTCTGGCCCTCAGGATCTTAATCTGGAGTAGAACACATGCATTTCCGACGCAAAATAGCGAGAGGAATCGAATGCCGAAAGCAGAATTCAAATTCGAGCCTCCGTTCATCTGGAAATCGCAGTCATATCAGAAAACCTGTCCTCGAGTATTCTGGCCTTCAGGATCGTAATCTGGAGTAGAACACACGTATTTGCGACGCAAAATGACGAGAGGAATCGAATGCCGCAAATGGAATCCAAATCCGAGCCTCCGTTCGTCTGGAAATCGCAGTCATGTCCAAAAACTTATCTTCGAGTATTCTGGCCCTCAGGATCGTAATCTGGAGTAGAACACAAGCATTTCCGACGCAAAATGACGAGAGGAATCGAATGCCGCAAACAGAATTCAAATCCGAGCCTCCGTTCGTCGGGAAATCGCAGTCATATCAGAAAACCTGTCCTCGAGTATTCTGGCCCTCAGGATCGTAATCTGGAGTAGAACACACGTATTTCCGATGCAAAATCACGAGGGGAATCGAATGCCGCAAATGGAATCCAAATACGAGCCTTCGTTCGTCTGGAAATCGCAGTCTTATCCAAAAACCTATGTTCGAGTATTTTGGCTCCCAAAATCATAATCCGGAATATAACGCAAACATTTCCGACGCAAAATGACGAGAGGAATCGAGTGCCGCAAATAGAATCCAAATCCGAGCCTCCGTTCGCCTGGAAATCACAGTCATATCAGAAAATCTGTCCTCGAGTATTCCGGCCCTCAGGATTGTAATCTGAAATAGAACACACGTATTTCCGATGCAAAATCACGAGAGGAATCGAATGCCGCAAGCAGAATTCAAATCCGAGCCTCCGTTCATCTGGAATTCGCAGTCATATCAGAAAACCTGTCCTCGAGTATTATGGCACTCAGGATCGTAATCTAGAGTAGAACACACTTATTTCCGACGCAAAATGACGAGAGTAATCGAATGCCGCAAGCAGAATCCAAATACGAGCCTTCGTTCGTCTGGAAATCGCAGTCATATCAGAAAACCTGTCGTCGAGTATTCCGGCCCTCAGGATCGTAATTTGGAGTAGAACACACGTATTTGCGACGCAAAATGACGAGAGGAATCGAATGCCGCAAATGGAATCCAAATCCGAGCCTCCGTTCGACTGGAAATCGCAGTCATGTCCAAAAACATATCTTCGAGTATTCTGGCCCCCAGGATCTTAATCTGGAGTAGAACACACTTATTTCCGATGCAAAATGACGAGAGGAATCGAATGCCGTAAGCAGAATTCAAATCCGAGCCTCCGTTCATCTGGAATTCGCAGTCATATCAGAAAACCTGTCCTCGAGTATTATGGCACTCAGGATCGTAATCTAGAGTAGAACACATGCATTTCCGACGCAAAATGGCGAGAGGAGTCGAATGCCGCAAGCAGAATCCAAATACGAGCCTTCGTTCGTCTGGAAATCGCAGTCATATCAGAAAACCTGTCGTCGAGTATTCCGGCCCTCAGGATCGTAATTTGGAGTAGAACACACGTATTTGCGACGCAAAATGACGAGAGGAATCGACTGCCGAAAGTAGAATTCAAATCCGAACCTCCGTTCGTCTGGAAATCGCAGTCATGTCCAAAATCATATCTTCGAGTATTCCGGCCCTCAGGATCTTAATCTGGAGTAGAACACGTGCATTTCCGACGCAAAATAGCGAGAGGAATCGAATGCCGAAAGCAGAATTCAAATTCGAGCCTCCGTTCATCTGGAAATCGCAGTCATATCAGAAAACCTGTCCTCGAGTATTCTGGCCTTCAGGATCGTAATCTGGAGTAGAACACACGTATTTGCGACGCAAAATGACGAGAGGAATCGAATGCCGCAAATGGAATCCAAATCCGAGCCTCCGTTCGTCTGGAAATCGCAGTCATGTCCAAAAACTTATCTTCGAGTATTCTGGCACTCAGGATCATAATCTAGAGTAGAACACACTTATTTCCGATGCAAAATGACGAGAAGAATCGAATGCCGCAAGCAGAATTCAAATCCGAGCCTCCGTTCATCTGGAATTCGCAGTCATATCAGAAAACCTGTCCTCGAATATTATGGCACTCAGGATCGTAATCTAGAGTAGAACACATGCATTTCCGACGCAAAATGGCGAGAGGAGTCGAATGCCGCAAGCAGAATTCAAACCCGAGCCTCCGTTCGTCTGGAAATCGCAGTCATGTCCAAAAACATATCCTCGAGTGTTCCGGCCCTCAGAATCTTAATCTGGAGTAGAACACAAGCACTTCCGACGCAAAATGACGAGAGTAATCGAATGCCGCAAGCAGAATCCAAATACGAGCCTTCGTTCGTCTGGAAATCGCAGTCATATCAGAAAACCTGTCGTCGAGTATTCCGGCCCTCAGGATCGTAATTTGGAGTAGAACACACGTATTTGCGACGCAAAATGACGAGAGGAATCGAATGCCGCAAATGGAATCCAAATCCGAGCCTCCGTTCGTCTGGAAATCGCAGTCATGTCCAAAAACATATCTTCGAGTATTCTGGCCCCCAGGATCTTAATCTGGAGTAGAACACACTTATTTCCGATGCAAAATGACGAGAGGAATCGAATGCCGCAAGCAGAATTCAAATCCGAGCCTCCGTTCATCTGGAATTCGCAGTCATATCAGAAAACCTGTCCTCGAGTATTATGGCACTCAGGATCGTAATCTAGAGTAGAACACATGCATTTCCGACGCAAAATGGCGAGAGGAGTCGAATGCCGCAAGCAGAATTCAAACCCGAGCCTCCGTTCGTCTGGAAATCGCAGTCATGTCCAAAAACATATCCTCGAGTATTCCGGCCCTCAGAATCTTAATCTGGAGTAGAACACAAGCACTTCCGACGCAAAATGACGAGAGTAATCGAATGCCGCAAGCAGAATCCAAATACGAGCCTTCGTTCGTCTGGAAATCGCAGTCATATCAGAAAACCTGTCGTCGAGTATTCCGGCCCTCAGGATCGTAATTTGGAGTAGAACACACGTATTTGCGACGCAAAATGACGAGAGGAATCGACTGCCGAAAGTAGAATTCAAATCCGAACCTCCGTTCGTCTGGAAATCGCAGTCATGTCCAAAATCATATCTTCGAGTATTCCGGCCCTCAGGATCTTAATCTGGAGTAGAACACGTGCATTTCCGACGCAAAATAGCGAGAGGAATCGAATGCCGAAAGCAGAATTCAAATTCGAGCCTCCGTTCATCTGGAAATCGCAGTCATATCAGAAAACCTGTCCTCGAGTATTCTGGCCTTCAGGATCGTAATCTGGAGTAGAACACACGTATTTGCGACGCAAAATGACGAGAGGAATCGAATGCCGCAAATGGAATCCAAATCCGAGCCTCCGTTCGTCTGGAAATCGCAGTCATGTCCAAAAACTTATCTTCGAGTATTCTGGCACTCAGGATCATAATCTAGAGTAGAACACACTTATTTCCGATGCAAAATGACGAGAAGAATCGAATGCCGCAAGCAGAATTCAAATCCGAGCCTCCGTTCATCTGGAATTCGCAGTCATATCAGAAAACCTGTCCTCGAATATTATGGCACTCAGGATCGTAATCTAGAGTAGAACACATGCATTTCCGACGCAAAATGGCGAGAGGAGTCGAATGCCGCAAGCAGAATTCAAACCCGAGCCTCCGTTCGTCTGGAAATCGCAGTCATGTCCAAAAACATATCCTCGAGTGTTCCGGCCCTCAGAATCTTAATCTGGAGTAGAACACAAGCACTTCCGACGCAAAATGACGAGAGTAATCGAATGCCGCAAGCAGAATCCAAATACGAGCCTTCGTTCGTCTGGAAATCGCAGTCATATCAGAAAACCTGTCGTCGAGTATTCCGGCCCTCAGGATCGTAATTTGGAGTAGAACACACGTATTTGCGACGCAAAATGACGAGAGGAATCGAATGCCGCAAATGGAATCCAAATCCGAGCCTCCGTTCGTCTGGAAATCGCAGTCATGTCCAAAAACATATCTTCGAGTATTCTGGCCCCCAGGATCTTAATCTGGAGTAGAACACACTTATTTCCGATGCAAAATGACGAGAGGAATCGAATGCCGCAAGCAGAATTCAAATCCGAGCCTCCGTTCATCTGGAATTCGCAGTCATATCAGAAAACCTGTCCTCGAGTATTATGGCACTCAGGATCGTAATCTAGAGTAGAACACATGCATTTCCGACGCAAAATGGCGAGAGGAGTCGAATGCCGCAAGCAGAATTCAAACCCGAGCCTCCGTTCGTCTGGAAATCGCAGTCATGTCCAAAAACATATCCTCGAGTATTCCGGCCCTCAGAATCTTAATCTGGAGTAGAACACAAGCACTTCCGACGCAAAATGACGAGAGTAATCGAATGCCGCAAGCAGAATCCAAATACGAGCCTTCGTTCGTCTGGAAATCGCAGTCATATCAGAAAACCTGTCGTCGAGTATTCCGGCCCTCAGGATCGTAATTTGGAGTAGAACACACGTATTTGCGACGCAAAATGACGAGAGGAATCGACTGCCGAAAGTAGAATTCAAATCCGAACCTCCGTTCGTCTGGAAATCGCAGTCATGTCCAAAATCATATCTTCGAGTATTCCGGCCCTCAGGATCTTAATCTGGAGTAGAACACGTGCATTTCCGACGCAAAATAGCGAGAGGAATCGAATGCCGAAAGCAGAATTCAAATTCGAGCCTCCGTTCATCTGGAAATCGCAGTCATATCAGAAAACCTGTCCTCGAGTATTCTGGCCTTCAGGATCGTAATCTGGAGTAGAACACACGTATTTGCGACGCAAAATGACGAGAGGAATCGAATGCCGCAAATGGAATCCAAATCCGAGCCTCCGTTCGTCTGGAAATCGCAGTCATGTCCAAAAACATATCTTCGAGTATTCTGGCCCCCAGGATCTTAATCTGGAGTAGAACACACTTATTTCCGATGCAAAATGACGAGAGGAATCGAATGCCGCAAGCAGAATTCAAATCCGAGCCTCCGTTCATCTGGAATTCGCAGTCATATCAGAAAACCTGTCCTCGAGTATTATGGCACCCAGGATCGTAATCTAGAGTAGAACACATGCATTTCCGACGCAAAATGGCGAGGGGAGTCGAATGCCGCAAGCAGAATTCAAACCCGAGCCTCCGTTCGTCTGGAAATCGCAGTCTTATCCAAAAACCTATGTTCGAGTATTTTGGCTCCCAAAATCATAATCTGGAATATAACACAAACATTTCCGACGCAAAATGACGAGAGGAATCAAGTGCCGCAAATAGAATCCAAATCCGAGCCTCCGTTCGTCTGGAAATCGCAGTCATGTCCAAAAACATATCTTCGAGTATTCTGGGCCCCAGGATCTTAATCTGGAGTAGAACACACTTATTTCCGATGCAAAATGACGAGAGGAATCGAATGCCGCAAGCAGAATTCAAACCCGAGCCTCCGTTCGTCTGGAAATCGCAGTCTTATCCAAAAACCTATGTTCGAGTATTTTGGCTCCCAAAATCATAATCTGGAATATAACACAAACATTTCCGACACAAAATGACGAGAGGAATCGAGTGCCGCAAATAGAATCCAAATCCGAGCCTCCGTTCGCCTGGAAATCGCAGTCATATCAGAAAACCTGTCCTCGAGTATTCCGGCCCTCAGGATTGTAATCTGAAGTAGAACACACGTATTCCCGATGCAAAATCACGAGAGGAATCGAATGCTGCAAGCAGAATTCCAATCCGAGCCTCCGTTCGTCTGGAAATCGCAGTCATATCAGAAAACCTGTCCTCGAGTATTCCGGCCCTCAGGATCGTAATCTGGAGTAGAACACACGTATCTTCGATGCAAAATAACGAGAGGAATCGACTGCCGAAAGTAGAATTCAAATCCGAACCTCCGTTCGTCTGGAAATCGCAGTCATGTCCAAAATCATATCTTCGAGTATTCTGGCCCTCAGGATCTTAATCTGGAGTAGAACACACGTATGTCCGATGCAAAATCACGAGAGGAATCGAATGCCGCAAATAGAATCCAAATCCGAGCCTCCGTTCGTCTGGAAATCGCAGTCGTATCCAAAAACATATCTTCGAGTATTTTGGCTCCAAAAATCATAATCTGGAATAGAACACAAGCATTTCCGACGCTAAATGACAAGAGGAATCGAATGCCGCAAATAGAATCCAAATACGAGCCTTCGTTCGTCTGGAAATCGCAGTCATATCAGAAAACCTGTCCTCGAGTATTCTGGCCCTCAGAATCGTAATCTGGAGTAGAACACACGTATCTCCGATGCAAAATCACGAGAGGAATCGACTGCCGAAAGTAGAATTCAAATCCGAACCTCCGTTCGTCTGGAAATCGCAGTCATGTCCAAAATCATATCTTCGAGTATTCCGGCCCTCAGGATCTTAATCTGGAGTAGAACACATGCATTTCCGACGCAAAATAGCGAGAGGAATCGTATGCCGAAAGCAGAATTCAAATTCGAGCCTCCGTTCATCTGGAAATCGCAGTCATATCAGAAAACCTGTCCTCGAGTATTCTGGCCTTCAGGATCGTAATCTGGAGTAGAACACACGTATTTGCGACGCAAAATGACGAGAGGAATCGAATGCCGCAAATGGAATCCAAATCCGAGCCTCCGTTCGTCTGGAAATCGCAGTCATGTCCAAAAACTTATCTTCGAGTATTCTGGCCCTCAGGATCGTAATCTGGAGTAGAACACAAGCATTTCCGACGCAAAATGATGAGAGGAAACGAATGTCGCAAGCAGAATTCAAATCCGAGCCTCCGTTCATCTGGAAATCGCAGTAATATCAGAAAACCTGTCCTCGAGTATTCTGGCCCTCAGGATCGTAATCTGGAGTAGAACACACGTATTTCCGATGCAAAATGACGAGAGGAATCGAATGCCTCAAACAGAATTCAAATCCGAGCCTCCGTTCGTCGGGAAATCGCAGTCATATCCAAAAACCTGGCCTCGAGTATTCTGGCCCTCAGGATCGTAATCTGGAGTAGAACACACGTATTTCCAATGCAAAATCACGAGGGGAATCGAATGCCGCAAATGGAATCCAAATACGAGCCTTCGTTCGTCTGGAAATCGCAGTCTTATCCAAAAACCTATGTTCGAGTATTTTGGCTCCCAAAATCATAATCTGGAATATAACGCAAACATTTCCGACGCAAAATGACGAGAGGAATCGAGTGCCGCAAATAGAATCCAAATCCGAGCCTCCGTTCGCCTGGAAATCGCAGTCATATCAGAAAATTTGTCCTCGAGTATTCCGGCCCTCAGGATTGTAATCTGAAATAGAACACACGTATTTCCGATGCAAAATCACGAGAGGAATCGAATGCCGCAAGCAGAATTCAAATCCGAGCCTCCGTTCATCTGGAATTCGCAGTCATATCAGAAAACCTGTCCTCGAGTATTATGGCACTCAGGATCGTAATCTAGAGTAGAACACACTTATTTCCGATGCAAAATGACGAGAGGAATCGAATGCCGCAAGCAGAATTCAAACCCGAGCCTCCGTTCGTCTGGAAATCGCAGTCTTATCCAAAAACCTATGTTCGAGTATTTTGGCTCCCAAAATCATAATCTGGAATATAACACAAACATTTCCGACGCAAAATGACGAGAGGAATCGAGTGCCGCAAATAGAATCCAAATCCGAGCCTTCGTTCGTCTGGAAATCGCAGTCATATCAGAAAACCTGTCCTCGAGTATTCTGGCCCTCAGAATCGTAATCTGGAGTAGAACACACGTATCTCCGATGCAACATCACGAGAGGAATCGACTGCCGAAAGTAGAATTCAAATCCGAACCTCCGTTCGTCTGGAAATCGCAGTCATGTCCAAAAACCTATGTTCGAGTATTTTGGCTCCCAAAATCATAATCTGGAATATAACACAAACATTTCCGACGCAAAATGACGAGAGGAATCGAGTGCCGCAAATAGAATCCAAATCCGAGCCTCCGTTCGCCTGGAAATCGCAGTCATATCAGAAAACCTGTCCTCGAGTATTCCGGCCCTCAGAATCTTAATCTGGAGTAGAACACAAGCATTTCCGACGCAAAATGATGAGAGGAAACGAATGTCGCAAGCAGAATCCAAATCCGAGCCTCCGTTCGCCTGGAAATCGCAGTCATATCAGAAAATTTGTCCTCGAGTATTCCGGCCCTCAGGATTGTAATCTGAAATAGAACACACGTATTTCCGATGCAAAATGACGAGAAGAATCGAATGCCGCAAGCAGAATTCAAATCCGAGCCTCCGTTCATCTGGAATTCGCAGTCATATCAGAAAATCTGTCCTCGAGTATTCCGGCCCTCAGGATCGTAATCTGGAGTAGAACACACGTATTTCCGACGCAAAATGACGAGAGGAATCGAATGCCGCAAGCAGAATTCAAATCCGAGCCTCCGTTCGTCTGGAAATCGCAGTCATATCCAAAAACCTATCTTTGACTACTTTGGCTCCCAAAATCATAATCTGGAGTCGAACACACGTATTTCCGACGCAAAATGACGAGAGGAATCGAATCCCGCAAGCAGAATTTAAATCCGAGCTTCCGTTCGTCTGGAAATCGCAGTCATATCAGAAAACCTGTCCTCGAGCATTCTGGACCTCAGGATCGTAATCTGGAGTAGAACACATGCATTTCCGACGCAAAATGACGAGAGGAATCGAATGGCGCAAGCCGAATTCAAATCAGAGCCTCCGTTCGTCTGGAAATCGCAGTCATATCCAAAAACTTTTCCTTGAGTATTTTGGCTCCCAGAATCATAATCTGGAGTAGAACACGCGTATTTCCGACGAAAAAGGACGAGAGGAATCGAATGCCGCTAGCAGAATTCAAATCCGAGCCTCCGTTCGTCTGGAAATCGCAGTCGTATCCAAAAACATATCTTCGAGTATTTTGGCTCCAAAAATCATAATCTGGAATAGAACACAAGCATTTCCGACGCAAAATGACAAGAGGAATCGAATGCCGCAAATAGAATCCAAATACGAGCCTCCGTTCGTCTGGAAATCGCAGTCATATCAGAAAACCTGTCCTCGAGTATCCTGGCCCTCAGGATCGTAATCTGGAGCAGAACACACGTATTTCCGACGCAAAATGACGAGAGGAATCGAATGCCGCAAGCAGAATTCAAATCAGAGCCTCCGTTCGTCTGGAAATCGCAGTCATATCAGAAAACCTGTCCTCGAGTATTCTGGCCCTCAGGATCGTAATCTGGAGCAGAACACACGTATTTCCGACGCAAAATGACGAGAGGAATCGAATGCCGCAAGCAGAATTCAAATCCGAGCTTCCGTTCGTCTGGAAATCGCAGTCATATCCAACGACCTATCTTAGACTATTTTGGCTCCCAGAATCATAATCTGAAGTAGAACACAAGCATTTCCGACGCAAAATGACGAGAGGAATCGAATGCCGCAACCAGAATTCAAATCCGAGTCTCCGTTCGTCTGGAAATCGCAGTCATATCCAACAACCTATCTTAGACTATTTTGGCTCATAAAATTATAATATGGAGTAGAACACATGCATTTCCGACGCAAAATGGCGAGAGGAATCGAATGCCGCAAATAGAATCCAAATACGAGCCTCCGTTCGTCTGGAAATCGCAGTCATATCAGAAAACCTGTCCTCGAGTATTCCGGCCCTCAGGATCGTAATCTGGAGTAGAACACACGTATTTCCGATGCAAAATCACGAGAGGAATCGAATGCCGCAAATAGAATCCAAATCCGAGCCTCCGTTCGTCTGGAAATCGCAGTCGTATCCAAAAACATATCTTCGAGTATTTTGGCTCCAAAAATCATAATCTGGAATAGAACACAAGCATTTCCGACGCAAAATGACAAGAAGAATCGAATGCCGCAAATAGAATCCAAATACGAGCCTCCGTTCGTCTGGAAATCGCAGTCGTATCCAAAAACATATCTTCGAGTATTTTGGCTCCAAAAATCATAATCTGGAATAGAACACAAGCATTTCCGACGCAAAATGACAAGAGGAATCGAATGCCGCAAATAGAATCCAAATACGAGCCTCCGTTCGTCTGGAAATCGCAGTCATATCAGAAAACCTGTCCTCGAGTATTATGGCACTCAGGATCGTAATCTAGAGTAGAACACATGCATTTCCGACGCAAAATGGCGAGAGGAGTCGAATGCCGCAAGCAGAATTCAAACCCGAGCCTCCGTTCGTCTGGAAATCGCAGTCATGTCCAAAAACATATCCTCGAGTATTCCGGCCCTCTGAATCTTAATCTGGAGTAGAACACAAGCACTTCCGACGCAAAATGACGAGAGTAATCGAATGCCGCAAGCAGAATCCAAATACGAGCCTTCGTTCGTCGGGAAATCGCAGTCATATCCAAAAACCTGGCCTCGAGTATTCTGGCCCTCAGGATTGTAATCTGAAATAGAACACACGTATTTCGATGCAAAATCACGAGAGGAATCGAATGCCGCAAGCAGAATTCAAATCCGAGCCTCCGTTCATCTGGAATTCGCAGTCATATCAGAAAACCTGTCCTCGAGTATTATGGCACTCAGGATCGTAATCTAGAGTAGAACACACTTATTTCCGATGCAAAATGACGAGAAGAATCGAATGCCGCAAGCAGAATTCAAATCCGAGCCTCCGTTCATCTGGAATTCGCAGTCATATCAGAAAACCTGTCCTCGAGTATTCCGGCCCTCAGGATCGTAATCTGGAGTAGAACACACGTATTTCCGATGCAAAATCACGAGAGGAATCGAATGCCGCAAATAGAATCCAAATCCGAGCCTCCGTTCGTCTGGAAATCGCAGTCGTATCCAAAAACATATCTTCGAGTATTTTGGCTCCAAAAATCATAATCTGGAATAGAACACAAGCATTTCCGATGCAAAATGACAAGAGGACGAATGCCGCAAATAGAATCCAAATACGAGCCTTCGTTCGTCTGGAAAACGCAGTCATATCAGAAAACCTGTCCCTCGAGTATTCGGCCCTCAGGATCGTAATCTGGAGTAGAACACACGTATTTCCGATGCAAAATCACGAGAGGAATCGAATGCCGCAAATAGAATCCAAATCCGAGCCTCCGTTCGTCTGAAATCGCAGTCGTATCCAAAAACATATCTTCGAGTATTTTGGCTCCAAAAATCATAATCTGGAATAGAACACAAGCATTTCCGACGCAAAATGACAAGAAGAATCGAATGCCGCAAATAGAATCCAAATACGAGCCTCCGTTCGTCTGGAAATCGCAGTCATATCAGAAAACCTGTCCTCGAGTATCCTGGCCCTCAGGATCGTAATCTGAGCAGAACACACGTATTTCCGACGCAAAATGACGAGAGGAATCGAATGCCGCAAGCAGAATTCAAATCAGAGCCTCCGTTTGTCTGGAAATCGCAGTCATATCCAAAAACCTATCTTAGACTATTTTGGCTCCCAAAATCATAATCTGGAATAGAACACATGCATTTCCGACGCAAAATGACGAGAGGAATCGAATGCCGCAAGCAGAATTCAAATCCGAGTCTCCGTTCGTCTGGAAATCGCAGTCATATCCAACAACCTATCTTAGACTATTTTGCGCTCCCAAAATTATAATATGGAGTAGAACACATGCATTTCCGACGCAAAATGGCGAGAGGAATCGAATGCCGCAAGCAGAATTCAAATCAGAGCCTCCGTTCGTCTGGAAATCGCAGTCATATCCAAAACTTTTCCTTGAGTATTTTGGCTCCCAGAATCATAATCTGGAGTAGAACATGCGTATTTCCGACGAAAAAGGACGAGAGGAATCGAATGCCGCAAGCAGAATTCAAATCCGAGTTTCCGTTCGTCTGGAATTCGCAGTCATATCAGAAAACCTGTCCTCGAGTATTCCGGCCCTCAGGATCGTAATCTGGAGTAGAACACACGTATTTCCGACGCAAAATGACGAGAGGAATCGAATGCCGCAAGCAGAATTCAAATCCGAGCCTCCGTTCGTCTGGAAATCGCAGTCATATCCAAAAACCTATCTTTGACTACTTTGGCTCCCAAAATCATAATCTGGAGTCGAACACACGTATTTCCGACGCAAAATGACGAGAGGAATCGAATCCCGCAAGCAGAATTTAAATCCGAGCTTCCGTTCGTCTGCAAATCGCAGTCATATCAGAAAACCTGTCCTCGAGTATTCTGGACCTCAGGATCGTAATCTGGAGTAGAACACATGCATTTCCGACGCAAAATGACGAGAGGAATCGAATGGCGCAAGCCGAATTCAAATCAGAGCCTCCGTTCGTCTGGAAATCGCAGTCATGTCCAAAAACTTTTCCTTGAGTATTTTGGCTCCCAGAATCATAATCTGGAGTAGAACTACGCGTATTTCCGACGAAAAAGGACGAGAGGAATCGAATGCCGCAAGCAGAATTCAAATCCGAGCCTCCGTTCGTCTGGAAATCGCAGTCATATCCACAAACCTATCTTAGACTATTTTGGCTGCCAAAATCATAATCTGGAGTAGAACACACGTATTTCCGACGCAATATGACGAGAGGAATCGATTGTCGCAAGCAGAATTCAAATCAGAGCCTCCGTTCGTCTGGAAATCGCAGTCATATCCACAAACCTATCTTAGACTATTTTGGCTCCCAAAATTATAATATGGAGTAGAACACATGCATTTCCGACGCAAAATGGCGAGAGGAATCGAATGCCGCAAGCAGAATTCAAATCAGAGCCTCCGTTCGTCTGGAAATCGCAGTCATATCCAAAAACTTTTCCTTGAGTATTTGGCTCCCACAATCATAATCTGGAGTAGAACACACGTATTCCCGACGCAAAATGACGAGAGGAATCGAATGCCGCAACCAGAATTCAAATCCGAGCCTCCGTTCGTCTGGAAATCGCAGTCATATCAGAAAACCTGTCCTCGAGTATTCTGGACCTCGCGATCGTAATCTGGAGTAGAACACATGCATTTCCGACGCAAAATGACGAGAGGAATCGAATGGCGCAAGGCCGAATTCAAATCAGAGCCTCCGTTCGTCTCGAAATCGCAGTCATATCCAACGACCTATCTTAGACTATTTGGCTCCCAGAATCATATCTGGAGTAGAACACGCGTATTTCCGACGAAAAAGGACGAGAGGAATCGAATGCCGCACAAGCAGAATTCAAATCCGAGCCTCCGTTCGTCTGGAAATCGCAGTCGTATCCAAAAACATATCTTCGAGTATTTTGGCTCCAAAAATCATAATCTGGAATAGAACACAAGCATTTCCGACGCAAAATGACAAGAAGAATCGAATGCCGCAAATAGAATCCAAATACGAGCCTCCGTTCGTCTGGAAATCGCAGTCATATCAGAAAACCTGTCCTCGAGTATCCTGGCCCTCAGGATCGTAATCTGGAGCAGAACACACGTATTTCCGACGCAAAATGACGAGAGGAATCGAATCCCGCAAGCAGAATTTAAATCCGAGCTTCCGTTCGTCTGCAAA
>CAXIEQ010000104.1:0-19768 GCA_964023945.1 Ectemnius cavifrons
GAATGCCGCAAGCAGAATTCAAATCAGAGCCTCCGTTCGTCTGGAAATCGCAGTCATATCAAGAAAACCTGTCCTCGAGTATTCTGGCCCTCAGGATCGTAATCTGGAGCAGACCACACGTATTTCCGATGCAAAATGACGAGGAATCGAATGCCGCAAGCAGAATTCAAATCCGAGTCTCCGTTCGTCTGGAAATCACAGTCATATCCAAAAACCTATCTTAGACTATTTTGGCTCCCAAAATCATAATGTGGAATAGAACACATGCATTTCCGACGCAAAATGACGAGAGGAATCGAATGCCGCATGCAGAATTCAAATCCGAGTCTTCGTTCGTCTGGAAATCGCAGTCATATCCAAAAAACCTATCTTAGACTATTTTGACTCCCAAAATCATAATCTGGAGTAGAACACGCGTATTTCCGAGGCAAAATGACGAGAGGAATCGAATGCCGCAAGCAGAATTCAAATCAGAGCCTCCGTTCGTCTGGAAATCGCAGTCATATCAGAAAACCTGTCCTCGAGTATTCTGGCCCTCAGGATCGTAATCTGGAGCAGACCACACGTTATTTCCGATGCAAAATGACGAGAGGAATCGAATGCCGCAAGCAGAATTCAAATCCGAGTCCTCCGTTCGTCTGGAAATCACAGTCATATCCAAAAACCTATCTTAGACTATTTTGGCTCCCAAAATCATAATGTGGGAATAGAACACATGCATTCCGACGCAAATGACGAGAGGAATCGAATGCCGCATGCAGAATTCAAATCCGAGTCTTCGTTCGTCTGGAAATCGCAGTCATATCCAAAAACTATCTTAGACTATTTTGACTCCCAAAATCATAATCTGGAGTAGAACACGCGTATTTCCGAGGCAAAATGACGAGAGGAATCAAATGCCGCAAGCAGAATTCAAATCAGAGCCTCCGTTCGTCTGGAAATCGCAGTCATATCAGAAAACCTGTCCTCGAGTATTCTGGCCCTCAGGATCGTAATCTGGAGCAGACCACACGTATTTCCGATGCAAAATGACGAGAGGAATCGAATGCCGCAAGCAGAATTCAAATCCGAGTCTCCGTTCGTCTGGAAATCACAGTCATATCCAAAAACCTATCTTAGACTATTTTGACTCCCAAAATCATAATCTGGAGTAGAACACACGTATTTCCGACGCAAAATGACGAGAGGAATCGAATGCCGCAAGCAGAATTCAAATCCGAGTCTCCGTTCGTCTGGAAATCGCAGTCATATCCAAAAACCTGTCCTCGAGTATTCTGGCCCTCAGGATCATAGTCTGGAATAGAACACATGCATTTCCGACGCAAAATGACGAGAAGAATCGAATACCGCAAGCAGAATTTAAATCCGAGTCTCCGTTTGTCTGGAAATCGCAGTCATATCCAAAAACCTGTCCTCGAGTATTCTGGCCCTCAGGATCATAGTCTGGAATAGAACACATGCATTTCCGACGCAAAATGACGAGAGGAATCGAATGCCGCATGCAGAATTCAAATCCGAGTCTCCGTTCGTCTGGAAATCGCAGTCATATCCAAAAACCTGTCCTCGAGTATTCTGGCCCTCAGGATCATAGTCTGGAATAGAACACATGCATTTCCGACGCAAAATGACGAGAAGAATCGAATGCCGCAAGCAGAATTCAAATCCGAGTCTCCGTTTGTCTGGAAATCGCAGTCATATCCAAAAACCTATCTTAGACTATTTTGACTCCCAAAATCATAATCTGGAGTAGAACACACGTATTTCCGACGCAAAATGACGAGAGGAATCGAATGCCGCAAGCAGAATTCAAATCCGAGTCTCCGTTCGTCTGGAAATCGCAGTCATATCAGAAAACCTGTCCTCGAGTATTCTGGCCCTCAGGATCATAGTCTGGAATAGAACACATGCATTTCCGACGCAAAATGACAAGAAGAATCGAATGCCGCAAGCAGAATTCACATGCGAGCCTCCGTTCGTCTGGAAATCGCAGTCATATCCAAAAACCTATCTTAGACTATTTTGGCTCCCAAAATAATAATCTGGAATAGAACACACGTATTTCCGAAGCAAAATGACGAGAGGAATCGAATGCCGCAAGCAGAATTCAAATCCGAGTCTCCGTTCGTCTGGAAATCGCAGTCATATCAGAAAACCTGTCCTCGAGTATTCTGGCCCTCAGGATCATAGTCTGGAATAGAACACATGCATTTCCGACGCAAAATGACGAGAAGAATCGAATGCCGCAAGCAGAATTCAAATCCGAGTCTCCGTTCGTCTGGAAATCACAGTCATATCCAAAAACCTATCTTAGACTATTTTGGCTCCCAAAATAATAATCTGGAATAGAACACACGTATTTCCGAAGCAAAATGACGAGAGGAATCGAATGCCGCAAGCAGAATTCAAATCCGAGTCTCCGTTCGTCTGGAAATCGCAGTCATATCAGAAAACCTGTCCTCGAGTATTCTGGCCCTCAGGATCGTAATCTGGAGCAGACCACACGTATTTCCGATGCAAAATGACGAGAGGAATCGAATGCCGCAAGCAGAATTCAAATCCGAGTCTCCGTTCGTCTGGAAATCACAGTCATATCCAAAAACCTATCTTAAACTATTTTGACTCCCAAAATCATAATCTGGAGTAGAACACACGTATTTCCGACGCAAAATGACGAGAGGAATCGAATGCCGCAAGCAGAATTCAAATCAGAGCCTCCGTTCGTCTGGAAATCGCAGTCATATCAGAAAACCTGTCCTCGAGTATTCTGGCCCTCAGGATCGTAATCTGGAGCAGACCACACGTATTTCCGATGCAAAATGACGAGAGGAATCGAATGCCGCAAGCAGAATTCAAATCCGAGTCTCCGTTCGTCTGGAAATCACAGTCATATCCAAAAACCTATCTTAGACTATTTTGGCTCCCAAAATCATAATGTGGAATAGAACACATGCATTTCCGACGCAAAATGACGAGAGGAATCGAATGCCGCATGCAGAATTCAAATCAGAGCCTCCGTTCGTCTGGAAATCGCAGTCATATCAGAAAACCTGTCCTCGAGTATTCTGGCCCTCAGGATCGTAATCTGGAGCAGACCACACGTATTTCCGATGCAAAATGACGAGAGGAATCGAATGCCGCAAGCAGAATTCAAATCCGAGTCTCCGTTCGTCTGGAAATCACAGTCATATCCAAAAACCTATCTTAGACTATTTTGGCTCCCAAAATCATAATGTGGAATAGAACACATGCATTTCCGACGCAAAATGACGAGAGGAATCGAATGCCGCATGCAGAATTCAAATCCGAGTCTTCGTTCGTCTGGAAATCGCAGTCATATCCAAAAACCTATCTTAGACTATTTTGACTCCCAAAATCATAATCTGGAGTAGAACACGTGTATTTCCGAGGCAAAATGACGAGAGGAATCAAATGCCGCAAGCAGAATTCAAATCAGAGCCTCCGTTCGTCTGGAAATCGCAGTCATATCAGAAAACCTGTCCTCGAGTATTCTGGCCCTCAGGATCGTAATCTGGAGCAGACCACACGTATTTCCGATGCAAAATGACGAGAGGAATCGAATGCCGCAAGCAGAATTCAAATCCGAGTCTCCGTTCGTCTGGAAATCACAGTCATATCCAAAAACCTATCTTAGACTATTTTGACTCCCAAAATCATAATCTGGAGTAGAACACACGTATTTCCGACGCAAAATGACGAGAGGAATCGAATGCCGCAAGCAGAATTCAAATCCGAGTCTCCGTTCGTCTGGAAATCGCAGTCATATCCAAAAACCTGTCCTCGAGTATTCTGGCCCTCAGGATCATAGTCTGGAATAGAACACATGCATTTCCGACGCAAAATGACGAGAAGAATCGAATACCGCAAGCAGAATTTAAATCCGAGTCTCCGTTTGTCTGGAAATCGCAGTCATATCCAAAAACCTATCTTAGACTATTTTGGCTCCCAAAATCATAATCTGGAATAGAACACATGCATTTCCGACGCAAAATGACGAGAGGAATCGAATGCCGCAAGCAGAATTCACATGCGAGCCTCCGTTCGTCTGGAAATCGCAGTCATATCCAAAAACCTGTCCTCGAGTATTCTGGCCCTCAGGATCATAGTCTGGAATAGAACACATGCATTTCCGACGCAAAATGACGAGAGGAATCGAATGCCGCATGCAGAATTCAAATCCGAGTCTCCGTTCGTCTGGAAATCGCAGTCATATCCAAAAACCTGTCCTCGAGTATTCTGGCCCTCAGGATCATAGTCTGGAATAGAACACATGCATTTCCGACGCAAAATGACGAGAAGAATCGAATGCCGCAAGCAGAATTCAAATCCGAGTCTCCGTTTGTCTGGAAATCGCAGTCATATCCAAAAACCTATCTTAGACTATTTTGACTCCCAAAATCATAATCTGGAGTAGAACACACGTATTTCCGACGCAAAATGACGAGAGGAATCGAATGCCGCAAGCAGAATTCAAATCCGAGTCTCCGTTCGTCTGGAAATCGCAGTCATATCAGAAAACCTGTCCTCGAGTATTCTGGCCCTCAGGATCATAGTCTGGAATAGAACACATGCATTTCCGACGCAAAATGACAAGAAGAATCGAATGCCGCAAGCAGAATTCACATGCGAGCCTCCGTTCGTCTGGAAATCGCAGTCATATCCAAAAACTTAGACTATTTTGGCTCCCAAAATCATAATCTGGAGTAGAACACACGTATTTCCGTCGCAAAATGACGAGAGGAATCGAATGCCGCAAGCAGAATTCAAATCCGAGTCTCCGTTCGTCTGGAAATCGCAGTCATATCCAAAAACCTATCTTAGACTATTTTGGCTCCCAAAATCATAATCTGGAATAGAACACATGCATTTCCGACGCAAAATGTCGAGAGGAATCGAATGCCGCAAGCAGAATTCAAATCCGAGTCTCCGTTCGTCTGGAAATCGCAGTCATATCCGAAAACCTATCTTAGACTATTTTGGCTCCCAAAATTATAATCTGGAGTAGAACACACATATTTCCGACGCAAAATGACGAGAGGAATCGAATGCCGCAAGCAGAATTCAAATCCGAGTCTCCGTTCGTCTGGAAATCGCAGTCATATCAGAAAACCTGTCCTCGAGTATTCTGGCCCTCAGGATCATAGTCTGGAATAGAACACATGCATTTCCGACGCAAAATGACAAGAAGAATCGAATGCCGCAAGCAGAATTCACATGCGAGCCTCCATTCGTCTGGAAATCGCACTCATATCAGAAAACATATCTTAGACTATTTTGGCTCCCAAAATCATAATGTGGAATAGAACACACGCATTTCCGACGCAAAATGACGAGAGGAATCGAATGCCGCAAGCAGAATTCAAATCCGAGTCTCCGTTCGTCTGGAAATCGCAGTCATATCAGAAAACCTGTCCTCGAGTATTCTGGCCCTCAGGATCATAGTCTGGAATAGAACACATGCATTTCCGACGCAAAATGATGAGAGGAATCGAATGCCGCAAGCAGAATTCAAATCCGAGCCTCCGTTCGTCTGGAAGTCGCAGTCATATCAGAAAACCTATCTTAGACTATTTTGGCTCCCAAAATCATAATCGGGAATAGAACACATGCATTTCCGACGCAAAATGGCGAGGGGAATCGAATGCCGCAAGCAGAAATCAAATCCGAGTCTCCGTTCGTCTGGAAATCGCAGTCATATCCAAAAACCTTTCCTTGAGTATTTTGGCTCCCAGAATCATAATCTGGAGTAGAACATACGTATTTCCGACGCAAAATGATGAGAGGAATCGAATGCCGCAAGCAGAATTCAAATCCGAGCCCCCGTTCGTCTGGAAGTCGCAGTCATATCAGAAAATCTATCCTCGAGTATTCTGCCCCTTAGGATCGTAATCTGGAGTAGAACACACGTATTTCCGACGCAATATGACGAGAGGAATCGAATGCCGCAAGCAGAATTCAAATCCGAGCCTCCGTTCGTCTGGAAGTCGCAGTCATATGCAAAAACCTATCTTAGACTATTTTGGCTCCCAAAATTATAATCTGGAATAGAACACGTGCATTTCCGACGCAAAATGATGAGAGGAATCGACTGCCGCAAGCAGAATTCAAATCCGAGCCTCCGTTCGTCTGGAAATCTCAGTCATATCTAAAAACCTGTCTTCGAGTATTTTGGCTCCCAAAATCATAATCTGGAATAGAACACATGCATTTCCGACGCAAAATGATGAGAGGAATCGAATGCCGCAAGCAGAATACAAATCTGAGGCTCCGTTCGTCTGGAAATCGCAGTCATATCCAAAAACCTGTCCTCGAGTATTCTGGCCCTCAGGATCGTAATCTGGAGTAGAACACACGTATTTTCGACGCAAAATGACGAGAGGAATCGAATGCCGCAAGCAGAATTCAAATCCGAGTCTCCGTTCGTCTGGAAATCGCAGTCATATCAGAAAACCTGTCCTCGAGTATTCTGGCCCTCAGGATCATAGTCTGGAATAGAACACATGCATTTCCGACGCAAAATGACAAGAAGAATCGAATGCCGCAAGCAGAATTCACATGCGAGCCTCCATTCGTCTGGAAATCGCACTCATATCAGAAAACATATCTTAGACTATTTTGGCTCCCAAAATCATAATGTGGAATAGAACACACGCATTTCCGACGCAAAATGACGAGAGGAATCGAATGCCGCAAGCAGAATTCAAATCCGAGTCTCCGTTCGTCTGGAAATCGCAGTCATATCAGAAAACCTGTCCTCGAGTATTCTGGCCCTCAGGATCATAGTCTGGAATAGAACACATGCATTTCCGACGCAAAATGATGAGAGGAATCGAATGCCGCAAGCAGAATTCAAATCCGAGCCTCCGTTCGTCTGGAAGTCGCAGTCATATCAGAAAACCTATCTTAGACTATTTTGGCTCCCAAAATCATAATCGGGAATAGAACACATGCATTTCCGACGCAAAATGGCGAGGGGAATCGAATGCCGCAAGCAGAAATCAAATCCGAGTCTCCGTTCGTCTGGAAATCGCAGTCATATCCAAAAACCTTTCCTTGAGTATTTTGGCTCCCAGAATCATAATCTGGAGTAGAACATACGTATTTCCGACGCAAAATGATGAGAGGAATCGAATGCCGCAAGCAGAATTCAAATCCGAGCCCCCGTTCGTCTGGAAGTCGCAGTCATATCAGAAAATCTATCCTCGAGTATTCTGCCCCTTAGGATCGTAATCTGGAGTAGAACACACGTATTTCCGACGCAATATGACGAGAGGAATCGAATGCCGCAAGCAGAATTCAAATCCGAGCCTCCGTTCGTCTGGAAGTCGCAGTCATATGCAAAAACCTATCTTAGACTATTTTGGCTCCCAAAATTATAATCTGGAATAGAACACGTGCATTTCCGACGCAAAATGATGAGAGGAATCGACTGCCGCAAGCAGAATTCAAATCCGAGCCTCCGTTCGTCTGGAAATCGCAGTCATATCCGAAAACCTATCTTAGACTATTTTGGCTCCCAAAATTATAATCTGGAGTAGAACACACATATTTCCGACGCAAAATGACGAGAGGAATCGAATGCCGCAAGCAGAATTCAAATCCGAGTCTCCGTTCGTCTGGAAATCGCAGTCATATTCAAAAACCTATCTTAGACTATTTTGGCTCCCAAAATTATAATCTGGAGTAGAACACACGTATTTCCGACGAAAAATGACGAGAGGAATCGAATACCGCAAGCAGAATTCAAATCAGAGCCTCCGTTCGTCTGGAAATCGCAGTCATATGCAAAAACCTATCTTAGACTATTTTGGCTCCCAAAATCATAATCTGGAATAGAACACATGCATTTCCGACGCAAAATGATGAGAGGAATCGAATGCCGCAAGCAGAATACAAATCTGAGGCTCCGTTCGTCTGGAAATCGCAGTCATATCCAAAAACCTGTCCTCGAGTATTCTGGCCCTCAGGATCGTAATCTGGAGTAGAACACACGTATTTTCGACGCAAAATGACGAGAGGAATCGAATGCCGCAAGCAGAATTCAAATCCGAGTCTCCGTTCGTCTGGAAATCGCAGTCATATTCAAAAACCTATCTTAGACTATTTTGGCTCCCAAAATCATAATGTGGAATAGAACACATGCATTTCCGAGGCAAAATGACGAGAGGAATCGAATGCCGCAAGCAGAATTCAAATCCGAGCCTCCGTTCGTCTGGAAATCGCAGTCATATCCGAAAACCTATCTTAGACTATTTTGGCTCCCAAAATTATAATCTGGAGTAGAACACACATATTTCCGACGCAAAATGACGAGAGGAATCGAATGCCGCAAGCAGAATTCAAATCCGAGCCTCCCTTCGTCTGGAAATCGCAGTCATATGCAAAAACCTGTCTTGGAGTATTTTGGCTCCCGAAATCATAATCTGGAATAGAACACATGCATTTCCGACGCAAAATGATGAGAGGAATCGAATGCCGCAAGCAGAATTCAAATCCGAGCCTCCGTTCGTCTGGAAGTCGCAGTCATATCAGAAAACCTATCTTAGACTATTTTGGCTCCCAAAATCATAATCGGGAATAGAACACATGCATTTCCGACGCAAAATGGCGAGGGGAATCGAATGCCGCAAGCAGAAATCAAATCCGAGTCTCCCTTCGTCTGGAAATCGCAGTCATATGCAAAAACCTATCTTCGAGTATTTTGGCTCCCAAAATCATAATCTGGAATAGAACACAAGCATTTCCGACGTAAAATGACGAGAGGAATCGAATGCCGCAAGCAGAATTCAAATCCGAGTCTCCGTTTGTCTGGAAATCGCAGTCATATCCAAAAATCTTTCCTTGAGTAGTTTGGCTCCCAGAATCATAATCTGGAGTAGAACACACGTATTTCCGACGAAAAATGACGAGAGGAATCGAATACCGCAAGCAGAATTCAAATCAGAGCCTCCGTTCGTCTGGAAATCGCAGTCATATCCAAAAACCTATCTTAGACTATTTTGGCTCCCAAAATCATAATCTGGAGTAGAACACATGCATTTTCGACGCAAAATGACGAGAGGAATCGAATACCGCAAGCAGAATTCAAATCCGAGTCTCCGTTTGTCTGGAAATCGCAGTCATATCCAAAAATCTTTCCTTGAGTAGTTTGGCTCCCAGAATCATAATCTGGAGTAGAACACACGTATTTCCGACGAAAAATGACGAGAGGAATCGAATACCGCAAGCAGAATTCAAATCAGAGCCTCCGTTCGTCTGGAAATCGCAGTCATATCCAAAAACCTATCTTAGACTACTTTGGCTCCCAAAATCATAATCTGGAGTAGAACGCATGCATTTCCGATGCAAAATGACGAAAGGAATCGAATGCCGCAAGCAGAATTCAAATCCGAGCTTCTGTTCGTCTGGAAATCGCAGTCATATGCAAAAACCTATCTTAGACTATTTTGGCTCCCAAAATCATAATGTGGAATAGAACACATGCATTTCCGAGGCAAAATGACGAGAGGAATCGAATGCCGCAAGCAGAATTCAAATCCGAGCCTCCGTTCGTCTGGAAATCGCAGTCATATCCAAAAACCTATCTTAGACTATTTTGGCTCCCAAAATTATAATCTGGAATAGAACACGTGCATTTCCGACGCAAAATGATGAGAGGAATCGACTGCCGCAAGCAGAATTCAAATCCGAGCCTCCGTTCGTCTGGAAATCTCAGTCATATCTAAAAACCTGTCTTCGAGTATTTTGGCTCCCAAAATCATAATCTGGAATAGAACACATGCATTTCCGACGCAAAATGATGAGAGGAATCGAATGCCGCAAGCAGAATACAAATCTGAGGCTCCGTTCGTCTGGAAATCGCAGTCATATCCAAAAACCTGTCCTCGAGTATTCTGGCCCTCAGGATCGTAATCTGGAGTAGAACACACGTATTTTCGACGCAAAATGACGAGAGGAATCGAATGCCGCAAGCAGAATTCAAATCCGAGTCTCCGTTCGTCTGGAAATCGCAGTCATATTCAAAAACCTATCTTAGACTATTTTGGCTCCCAAAATTATAATCTGGAGTAGAACACACGTATTTCCGACGAAAAATGACGAGAGGAATCGAATACCGCAAGCAGAATTCAAATCAGAGCCTCCGTTCGTCTGGAAATCGCAGTCATATGCAAAAACCTATCTTAGACTATTTTGGCTCCCAAAATCATAATGTGGAATAGAAACACATGCATTTCCGAGGCAAAATGACGAGAGGAATCGAATGCCGCAAGCAGAATTCAAATCCGAGCCTCCGTTCGTCTGGAAATCGCAGTCATATCCAAAAACATATCTTAGACTATTTTGGCTCCCAAAATCATAATCTGGAGTAGAACACATGCATTTTCGACGCAAAATGACGAGAGGAATCGAATGCCGCAAGCAGAATTCAAATGCGAGTCTCCGTTCGTCTGGAAATCGCAGTCATATTCAAAAACCTATCTTAGACTATTTTGGCTCCCAAAATCATAATCGGGAATAGAACACATGCATTTCCGACGCAAAATGGCGAGGGGAATCGAATGCCGCAAGCAGAAATCAAATCCGAGTCTCCCTTCGTCTGGAAATCGCAGTCATATGCAAAAACCTATCTTCGAGTATTTTGGCTCCCAAAATCATAATCTGGAATAGAACACAAGCATTTCCGACGTAAAATGACGAGAGGAATCGAATGCCGCAAGCAGAATTCAAATCCGAGTCTCCGTTTGTCTGGAAATCGCAGTCATATCCAAAAATCTTTCCTTGAGTAGTTTGGCTCCCAGAATCATAATCTGGAGTAGAACACACGTATTTCCGACGAAAAATGACGAGAGGAATCGAATACCGCAAGCAGAATTCAAATCAGAGCCTCCGTTCGTCTGGAAATCGCAGTCATATCCAAAAACCTATCTTAGACTATTTTGGCTCCCAAAATCATAATCTGGAGTAGAACACATGCATTTTCGACGCAAAATGACGAGAGGAATCGAATACCGCAAGCAGAATTCAAATCCGAGTCTCCGTTTGTCTGGAAATCGCAGTCATATCCAAAAATCTTTCCTTGAGTAGTTTGGCTCCCAGAATCATAATCTGGAGTAGAACACACGTATTTCCGACGAAAAATGACGAGAGGAATCGAATACCGCAAGCAGAATTCAAATCAGAGCCTCCGTTCGTCTGGAAATCGCAGTCATATCCAAAAACCTATCTTAGACTACTTTGGCTCCCAAAATCATAATCTGGAGTAGAACGCATGCATTTCCGATGCAAAATGACGAAAGGAATCGAATGCCGCAAGCAGAATTCAAATCCGAGCTTCTGTTCGTCTGGAAATCGCAGTCATATGCAAAAACCTATCTTAGACTATTTTGGCTCCCAAAATCATAATGTGGAATAGAACACATGCATTTCCGAGGCAAAATGACGAGAGGAATCGAATGCCGCAAGCAGAATTCAAATCCGAGCCTCCGTTCGTCTGGAAATCGCAGTCATATCCAAAAACCTATCTTAGACTATTTTGGCTCCCAAAATTATAATCTGGAATAGAACACGTGCATTTCCGACGCAAAATGATGAGAGGAATCGACTGCCGCAAGCAGAATTCAAATCCGAGCCTCCGTTCGTCTGGAAATCTCAGTCATATCTAAAAACCTGTCTTCGAGTATTTTGGCTCCCAAAATCATAATCTGGAATAGAACACATGCATTTCCGACGCAAAATGATGAGAGGAATCGAATGCCGCAAGCAGAATACAAATCTGAGGCTCCGTTCGTCTGGAAATCGCAGTCATATCCAAAAACCTGTCCTCGAGTATTCTGGCCCTCAGGATCGTAATCTGGAGTAGAACACACGTATTTTCGACGCAAAATGACGAGAGGAATCGAATGCCGCAAGCAGAATTCAAATCCGAGTCTCCGTTCGTCTGGAAATCGCAGTCATATTCAAAAACCTATCTTAGACTATTTTGGCTCCCAAAATTATAATCTGGAGTAGAACACACGTATTTCCGACGAAAAATGACGAGAGGAATCGAATACCGCAAGCAGAATTCAAATCAGAGCCTCCGTTCGTCTGGAAATCGCAGTCATATGCAAAAACCTATCTTAGACTATTTTGGCTCCCAAAATCATAATGTGGAATAGAACACATGCATTTCCGAGGCAAAATGACGAGAGGAATCGAATGCCGCAAGCAGAATTCAAATCCGAGCCTCCGTTCGTCTGGAAATCGCAGTCATATCCAAAAACATATCTTAGACTATTTTGGCTCCCAAAATCATAATCTGGAGTAGAACACATGCATTTTCGACGCAAAATGACGAGAGGAATCGAATGCCGCAAGCAGAATTCAAATGCGAGTCTCCGTTCGTCTGGAAATCGCAGTCATATTCAAAAACCTATCTTAGACTATTTTGGCTCCCAAAATTATAATCTGGAGTAGAACACATGCATTTCCGACGCAAAATGATGAGAGGAATCGAATGCCGCAAGCAGAATTCAAATCCGAGCCTCCGTTCGTCTGGAAATCGCAGTCATATTCTAAAAACCTGTCTTCGAGTATTTTGGCTCCCAAAATCATAATCTGGAATAGAACACGTGCATTTCCGACGCAAAATGATGAGAGGAATCGAATGCCGCAAGCAGAATTCAAATCAGAGCCTCCGTTCGTCTGGAAATCGCAGTCATATCCAAAAACCTATCTTAGACTATTTTGGCTCCCAAAATCATAATCTGGAGTAGAACACTTGCATTTTCGACGCAAAATGACGAGAGGAATCAATGCCGCAAGCAGAATTCAAATCCGAGTCTCCGTTCGTCTGGAAATCGCAGTCATATTCAAAAACCTATCTTAGACTATTTTGGCTCCCAAAATTATAATCTGGAGTAGAACACACGTATTTCCGACGAAAAATGACGAGAGGAATCGAATACCGCAAGCAGAATTCAAATCAGAGCCTCCGTTCGTCTGGAAATCGCAGTCATATCCAAAAACCTTTCCTTGAGTATTTTGGCTCCCAGAATCATAATCTGGAGTAGAACATACGTATTTCCGACGCAAAATGATGAGAGGAATCGAATGCCGCAAGCAGAATTCAAATCCGAGCCCCCGTTCGTCTGGAAGTCGCAGTCATATCAGAAAATCTATCCTCGAGTATTCTGCCCCTTAGGATCGTAATCTGGAGTAGAACACACGTATTTCCGACGCAATATGACGAGAGGAATCGAATGCCGCAAGCAGAATTCAAATCCGAGCCTCCGTTCGTCTGGAAGTCGCAGTCATATGCAAAAACCTATCTTAGACTATTTTGGCTCCCAAAATCATAATCTGGAGTAGAACACATGCATTTTCAACGCAAAATGACGAGAGGAATCGAATGCCGCAAGCAGAATTCAAATCCCAGCCTCCCTTCGTCTGGAAATCGCAGTCATATGCAAAAACCTATCTTCGAGTATTTTGGCTCCCAAAATCATAATCTGGAGTAGAACACACATATTTCCGACGCAAAATGACGAGAGGAATCGAATGCCGCAAGCAGAATTCAAATCCGAGTCTCCGTTCGTCTGGAAATCGCAGTCATATCCAAAAACCTATCTTAGACTATTTTGGCTCCCAAAATTATAATCTGGAATAGGACACATGCATTTCCGACGCAAAATGGCGAGAGGAATCAAATGCCGCAAGCAGAATTCAAATCCGAGTCTCCGTTCGTCTGGAAATCGCAGTCATATGCAAAAACCTATCTTAGACTATTTTGGCTCCCAAAATCATAATCTGGAATAGAACACGTGCATTTCCGACGCAAAATGATGAGAGGAATCGAATGCCGCAAGCAGAATTCAAATCCGAGGCCTCCGTTCGTCTGGAAATCGCAGTCATATCCAAAAACCTGTCTTAGACTATTTTGGCTCCCGAAATCATAATCTGGAATAGAACACATGCATTTCCGACGCAAAATGATGAGAGGAATCGAATGCCGCAAGCAGAATTCAAATCCGAGCCTCCGTTCGTCTGGAAGTCGCAGTCATACCAGAAAACCTATCTTAGACTATTTTGGCTCCCAAAATCATAATCTGGAGTAGAACACACGTATTTCCGACGCAAAATGATGAGAGGAATCGAATGCCGCAAGCAGAATTCAAATCCGAGCCTCCGTTCGTCTGGAAATCGCAGTCATATCCAAAAACCTATCTTAGACTATTTTGGCTCCCGAAATCATAATCTGGAATAGAACACATGCATTTCCGACGCAAAATGATGAGAGGAATCGAATGCCGCAAGCAGAATTCAAATCCGAGCCTCCGTTCGTCTGGAAGTCGCAGTCATATCAGAAAACCTATCTTAGACTATTTTGGCTCCCAAAATCATAATCGGGAATAGAACACATGCATTTCCGACGCAAAATGGCGAGGGGAATCGAATGCCGCAAGCAGAATTCAAATCCGAGTCTCCGTTCGTCTTGAAATCGCAGTCATATCCAAAAACCTTTCCTTGAGTATTTTGGCTCCCAGAATCATAATCTGGAGTAGAACATACGTATTTCCGACGAAAAATGACGAGAGGAATCGAATGCCGCAAGCAGAATACAAATCCGAGCCTCCGTTCGTCTGGAAATCGCAGTCACATCCAAAAACCTATCTTAGACTATTTTGGCTCCCAAAATCATAATCTGGAATAGAACACAAGCATTTCCGACGCAAAATGATGAGAGGAATCGAATGCCGCAAGCAGAATTTAAATCCGAGTCTCCGTTCGTCTGGAAATCGCTGTCATATCCAAATACCTATCTTAGACTATTTTGGCTCCCAAAATTATAGTCTGGAGTAGAACACATGCATTTCTCACGCAAAATGACGAGAGGAATCGAATGCCGCAAGCAGAATTCAAATCCGAGCCTCCGTTCGTCTGGAGGTCGCAGTCACATCAGAAAACCTGTCCTCGAGTATTCTGAACCTCAGGATCGTAATCTAGAGTAGAACACACATATTTCCGACGCAAAATGACGAGAGGAATCGAATGCCGCAAGCAGAATTCAAATCCGAGCCTCCGTTCGTCTGGAAGTCGCAGTCATATCAGAAAACCTATCTTAGACTATTTTGGCTCCCAAAATCATAATCTGGAGTAGAACAAACATATTTCCTACGCAAAATGACGAGAGGAATCGAATGCCGCAAGCAGAATACAAATCCGAGGCTCCGTTCGTCTGGAAATCGCAGTCATATCCAAAAACCTGTCCTCGAGTATTTTGGCTCACAGAATCATAATCGGGAATAGAACACATGCATTTCCGACGCAAAATGGCGAGAGGAATCGAATGCCGCAAGCAGAATTCAAATCCGAGTCTCCGTTCGTCTGGAAATCGCAGTCATATCCAAAAACCTATCTTAGACTATTTTGGCTCCCAGAATCATAATCTGGAGTAGAACATACGTATTTCCGACGCAAAATGATGAGAGGAATCGAATGCCGCAAGCAGAATTCAAATCCGAGCCCCCGTTCGTCTGGAAGTCGCAGTCATATCAGATAATCTATCCTCGAGTATTCTGCCCCTCAGGATCGTAATCTGGAGTAGAACACACGTATTTCAGACGCAATATGACGAGAGGAACCGAATGCCGCAGGCAGAATTCAAATCCGAGTCTCTGTACGTCTGGAAATCGCAGTCATATGCAAAAACCTGTCTTCGAGTATTTTGGCTCCCAAAATCATAATCTGGAATAGAACACATGTATTTCCGACGCAAAATGATGAGAGGAATCGAATGCCGCAAGCAGAATTCAAATCCGAGCCTCCCGTCGTCTGGAAATCGCAGTCATATGCAAAAACCTGTCTTCGAGTATTTTGGCTCCCAAAATCATAATCTGGAATAGAACACATGCATTTCCGACGCAAAATGGCGAGAGGAATGGAATGCCGCAAGCAGAATTCAAATCCGAGTCTCCGTTCGTCTGGAAATCGCTGTCATATCCAAAAACCTATCTTAGACTATTTTGGCTCCCAAAATCATAATCTGGAATAGAACACAAGCATTTCCGACGCAAAATGATGAGAGGAATCGAATGCCGCAAGCAGAATTTAAATCCGAGTCTCCGTTCGTCTGGAAATCGCTGTCATATCCAAATACCTATCTTAGACTATTTTGGCTCCCAAAATTATAGTCTGGAGTAGAACACATGCATTTCTGACGCAAAATGACGAGAGGAATCGAATGCCGCAAGCAGAATTCAAATCCGAGCCTCCGTTCGTCTGGAGGTCGCAGTCACATCAGAAAACCTGTCCTCGAGTATTCTGAACCTCAGGATCGTAATCTAGAGTAGAACACACATATTTCCGACGCAAAATGACGAGAGGAATCGAATGCCGCAAGCAGAATTCAAATCCGAGCCTCCGTTCGTCTGGAAGTCGCAGTCATATCAGAAAACCTATCTTAGACTATTTTGGCTCCCAAAATCATAATCGGGAATAGAACACATGCATTTCCGACGCAAAATGGCGAGAGGAATCAAATGCCGCAAGCAGAATTCAAATCCGAGTCTCCGTTCGTCTGGAAATCGCAGTCATATCCAAAAACCTATCTTAGACTATTTTGGCTCCCAAAATCATAATCTGGAGTAGAACACACGTATTTCCGTCGCAAAATGACGAGAGGAATCGAATGCCGCAAGCAGAATTCAAATCCGAGTCTCCGTTCGTCTGGAAATCGCAGTCATATCCAAAAACCTATCTTAGACTATTTTGGCTCCCGAAATCATAATCTGGAATAGAACACATGCATTTCCGACGCAAAATGATGAGAGGAATCGAATGCCGCAAGCAGAATTCAAATCCGAGCCTCCGTTCGTCTGGAAGTCGCAGTCATATCAGAAAACCTATCTTAGACTATTTTGGCTCCCAAAATCATAATCGGGAATAGAACACATGCATTTCCGACGCAAAATGGCGAGGGGAATCGAATGCCGCAAGCAGAATTCAAATCCGAGTCTCCGTTCGTCTGGAAATCGCAGTCACATCCAAAAACCTTTCCTTGAGTATTTTGGCTCCCAGAATCATAATCTGGAGTAGAACATACGCATTTCCGACGCAAAATGACGAGAGGAATCGAATGCCGCAAGCAGAATTCAAATCCGAGCCTCCCTTCGTCTGGAAATCGCAGTCATATGCAAAAACCTATCTTCGAGTATTTTGGCTCCCAAAATCATAATCAGGAATAGAACACATGCATTTCCGACGCAAAATGGCGAGAGGAATCGAATGCCGCAAGCAGAATTCAAATCCGAGCCTCCGTTCGTCTGGAGGTCGCAGTCACATCAGAAAACCTGTCCTCGAGTATTCTGAACCTCAGGATCGTAATCTAGAGTAGAACACACATATTTCCGACGCAAAATGACGAGAGGAATCGAATGCCGCAAGCAGAATTCAAATCCGAGCCTCCGTTCGTCTGGAGGTCGCAGTCACATCAGAAAACCTGTCCTCGAGTATTCTGAACCTCAGGATCGTAATCTAGAGTAGAACACACATATTTCCGACGCAAAATGACGAGAGGAATCGAATGCCGCAAGCAGAATTCAAATCCGAGCCTCCGTTCGTCTGGAAGTCGCAGTCATATCAGAAAACCTATCTTAGACTATTTTGGCTCCCAAAATCATAATCGGGAATAGAACACATGCATTTCCGACGCAAAATGGCGAGGGGAATCGAATGCCGCAAGCAGAATTCAAATCCGAGTCTCCGTTCGTCTTGAAATCGCAGTCATATCCAAAAACCTTTCCTTGAGTATTTTGGCTCCCAGAATCATAATCTGGAGTAGAACATACGTATTTCCGACGAAAAATGACGAGAGGAATCGAATGCCGCAAGCAGAATACAAATCCGAGCCTCCGTTCGTCTGGAAATCGCAGTCACATCCAAAAACCTATCTTAGACTATTTTGGCTCCCAAAATCATAATCTGGAGTAGAACAAACATATTTCCTACGCAAAATGACGAGAGGAATCGAATGCCGCAAGCAGAATACAAATCCGAGGCTCCGTTCGTCTGGAAATCGCAGTCATATCCAAAAACCTGTCCTCGAGTATTTTGGCTCACAGAATCATAATCGGGAATAGAACACATGCATTTCCGACGCAAAATGGCGAGAGGAATCGAATGCCGCAAGCAGAATTCAAATCCGAGTCTCCGTTCGTCTGGAAATCGCAGTCATATCCAAAAACCTATCTTAGACTATTTTGGCTCCCAGAATCATAATCTGGAGTAGAACATACGTATTTCCGACGCAAAATGATGAGAGGAATCGAATGCCGCAAGCAGAATTCAAATCCGAGCCCCCGTTCGTCTGGAAGTCGCAGTCATATCAGAAAATCTATCCTCGAGTATTCTGCCCCTCAGGATCGTAATCTGGAGTAGAACACACGTATTTCAGACGCAATATGACGAGAGGAACCGAATGCCGCAGGCAGAATTCAAATCCGAGTCTCTGTACGTCTGGAAATCGCAGTCATATGCAAAAACCTGTCTTCGAGTATTTTGGCTCCCAAAATCATAATCTGGAATAGAACACATGCATTTCCGACGCAAAATGGCGAGAGGAATGGAATGCCGCAAGCAGAATTCAAATCCGAGTCTCCGTTCGTCTGGAAATCGCTGTCATATCCAAAAACCTATCTTAGACTATTTTGGCTCCCAAAATCATAATCTGGAATAGAACACAAGCATTTCCGACGCAAAATGATGAGAGGAATCGAATGCCGCAAGCAGAATTTAAATCCGAGTCTCCGTTCGTCTGGAAATCGCTGTCATATCCAAATACCTATCTTAGACTATTTTGGCTCCCAAAATTATAGTCTGGAGTAGAACACATGCATTTCTGACGCAAAATGACGAGAGGAATCGAATGCCGCAAGCAGAATTCAAATCCGAGCCTCCGTTCGTCTGGAGGTCGCAGTCACATCAGAAAACCTGTCCTCGAGTATTCTGAACCTCAGGATCGTAATCTAGAGTAGAACACACATATTTCCGACGCAAAATGACGAGAGGAATCGAATGCCGCAAGCAGAATTCAAATCCGAGCCTCCGTTCGTCTGGAAGTCGCAGTCATATCAGAAAACCTATCTTAGACTATTTTGGCTCCCAAAATCATAATCGGGAATAGAACACATGCATTTCCGACGCAAAATGGCGAGAGGAATCAAATGCCGCAAGCAGAATTCAAATCCGAGTCTCCGTTCGTCTGGAAATCGCAGTCATATCCAAAAACCTATCTTAGACTATTTTGGCTCCCAAAATCATAATCTGGAGTAGAACACACGTATTTCCGTCGCAAAATGACGAGAGGAATCGAATGCCGCAAGCAGAATTCAAATCCGAGCCTCCGTTCGTCTGGAAGTCGCAGTCATATCAGAAAACCTATCTTACACTATTTTGGCTCCCAAAATCATAATCGGGAATAGAACACATGCATTTCCGACGCAAAATGGCGAGGGGAATCGAATGCCGCAAGCAGAATTCAAATCCGAGTCTCCGTTCGTCTGGAAATCGCAGTCACATCCAAAAACCTTTCCTTGAGTATTTTGGCTCCCAGAATCATAATCTGGAGTAGAACATACGCATTTCCGACGCAAAATGACGAGAGGAATCGAATGCCGCAAGCAGAATTCAAATCCGAGCCTCCCTTCGTCTGGAAATCGCAGTCATATGCAAAAACCTATCTTCGAGTATTTTGGCTCCCAAAATCATAATC